>PVKP010046978.1:0-15277 GCA_004027715.1 Plecturocebus donacophilus | reverse complement strand
CGGCTGAGGAGGAGGGCGGCTGAGGAGGAGGATTGCTTCAGCACAGGTTGCTCAAGGATTGTTTGCTCTCTCAGCCTGGGTAACACGGCGAGACCCCATCTCAAACGAAACAAAACAAAACAAAGACTCCAGGGGCTCCCACCATGTCAAGCTGGGGGATAATATTAACTCTTCCAGGATGTTCTGCAGCCATCATCAGAAGTAGGGAAAGCTGGAATCACTGAAGTTCTGAGTCAGTGAGATTCTGAGTGGAGGAGGGACTCTGGCTGGCTGGCTGGACTTCAGTACATTCAGTCCCACTGGCAACACAGCCGTAGTGAGTAGCTGCAGGGTTTCCCTGAAACACCAGCCCCTTCCTCCACACTTCCCTCCATGGACCTCCACCTCCTATTTTTCCTTCTCTTTCTTCAGGACATGCCTTGGCCAAGGGAATATTACTGAGCGTGATCAGAACACAGCCTTAAACATTCTTCCGCGGTTTGGCCTGCTCTTCTGCCCTCTGTTAGGAAAGGAAAAGCCCCAGGTAGCCCCTGGTCCAGGGAGAACAAAGAGACACACTGCAGACCTCAACTTAGCTGCGGCCTGAAGTCGAGCCACGCCAGCCAAAATCCAGGCCTGTGAACAAGAAAAATGACGTGTTTGTTGTGAACCACTAAGATCTGGGGACTCTTTGTTAGGAAGCTTTATTGCAGCAATGCCTGACTAGCCATTACTCATGCCACTATTTCCTTCTACACATCCTGGTACCTGTGTCTTCTGAGGCCCACTTGGTCAGTTTTCCTTCAATTCTTCAGGCTTTACCACATTCTTCTAACAAATTCCTCTCTTTGCTAAAGTTACTGGGAATGGATTTCTGTTGCTTGTAACTCAGAATGCTGACTGGTAGAGTTCATCCACCAAATCTCTCCAGAATTGACTACGCCT
Organism: Plecturocebus donacophilus; assembly: GCA_004027715.1. NCBI lineage: Eukaryota > Metazoa > Chordata > Mammalia > Primates > Pitheciidae > Plecturocebus > Plecturocebus donacophilus. Next base: position 14,353 of record PVKP010046978.1, on the reverse strand, counting down.
CCATCTGAATTCAGAGCCTTCTTCATGCAATATGAATGGTTGTTTCCAGCCCTTTCCCCATCTTCTTCTTGTCTTCAGGGACCCTCTGCCACATCCAACTGAAACAGCTTGTGTCCCAAACAGGTCTCCCCCGTTCCTCCTGGAGGACTTTGCATGCACTGGCCCTGCTGGCAGCAGCCTCTCCATCTTCAGCTCTGATGTCCTGTGAACCTTCCAAACATCTGGGAAGCCCTTCCTGATTCTGCCCTGGAACTCCCATCTCCCCTCTGCAATCCTGGATGCAGCTGCCCTAGTCTGGTTGGTGCTCATCTTCCTCTACAGAGCTGCTGTGGTTTATTCTTTTACTAGAGCAGACGAGACCATCACTCAGGGGAGGCAGAGAGGCCCCAAGTCTTCTTCAAGCCCACTCACCCCTGTTAATCACCTTCCAGTGGCATTTCCTGATGCTTGAATTAAGGGTCCTGTGTTGTCTTCTTAGTATTCTTGTGCCAAGCTCAGGGCCTGGAGCAAGGGTGTGCGCAAAAGGGTGATTGGTTATTTGAATGCAAGAATGAGCAAATGTCCATCTTTTCTAGAATCTGAGTACCCAACAGAGATACATTTCTGGCCAATCACATGGTTCCTTTGATCTGGATGAAACATAGCCATGATTTTTTCACCTTGTCCAAAGACGAAGCTGGGTCCTGGACACAACCCCCAAGACCTGGGGTCAACCACAGACCAAACATGACTGAAAAACATCAAACAAAGTGCCCAACACTTAAAATTCACTCAGTTCTTCATGTTACAGTTGATGAGACCACACCGGCTTATGCGTGTAGACTCAGCACATGTATCCGTGAAACTGAGGGTATGCTTGTGCTCTTCAGCACACATGATCCACAATGGCTTACACTTGCAGACTCAGTACATGTAGCCATGAAACTGAGGTTCAGTGTAGGGAAGCAGGAAGCTGAAACCCATGCGGACAGTAAAGGGAAGGATGGGAACTGGACTCCAGACCTCCCAGTGGTCAGTTTCTATGTCTTACAAGGAGTAGAAGTTTCCATGGCAAAGCAGACCAGAGAGCCTCCAAGCTGGGTTTTTCCATGGGTCTTCCTACACAGCCTGTTAATAGTGAGGGCATCACTGTTCCTGTGCCAACCTCCACAGTCACAAAGGCTGCTGTTCTGTGGCCAGGAGGATTCCTGAAATAATCGTGCTGCCTGCCTCTGTGGGCTGGAGCCAGCTTCTCAGCACGACTGGTTCCTGAACTACAGTTTCCTGCATATGGTGATGACTGGTGTCGCAGTAACTGTCAGCCATGTCCATTTCTGTCCTGGCAACCAGGGCTTGGTCAGGCCGGGGAGAGACCCAGAGTGAAAAGAATCAAGCGAGCGTCATGTGACGGGACAGGAAAGACTTTTGGAACCAGAAAGATTTGCATTCAGATCCTAACTCTGCCCCTTGCTGCCCCTGTGGCCTCCATTTTCTCATTTGCCAAGTGGCAGTGATCACTGCACCCACCTCAAAGAGCAGATGTGAGATGAATCCTGTGTCTGGCATATAGCGACGGTTAGTGAATACTGTCTTACTGCATAAGGTAAGGAAGAGGGCTGCCAGAGGCAGAACCTGAGACAAGGAGTTGATTTGGAGGTGATTCTAGGAGACACCAGCATGACAGTGTGGAAGTGAGTTACAGAAAGAAGACAGTGACACGGGGCTTTAATGCGCAGGTCATCCCTGAGAGCACTGAGTCCCATCGGCACCTTTCAGAGTCAGGGTGGAGCATACCTCAGCATTGTCTCCCTAACAGAGGGTGAGGAAACTGAGGTATTTTCCACCCCGACTCCCATCCACCATTGGTCAGGGCTGCTGGGGAGTGGGGCTTAATGTCCCAGCACAGCTTTCTCTTTGCAGCAGCTTAATGGGCTTAAGAAGCCTGAGAAACGACTACAGATTGGGCTACGTGGAATAGCACACTATGGTGGGCAACCAGGAAGGGGTGGAGAATGGAATTAAGAAGCCCTGTGCCTGAGAAAGCGGCTGAATTCTGTGTGAATCCTCCCAAAGCACACCCTCCCTTAAAGGTCAGTAGATAGAAGCTTTTTGAGATGCCTTAAGCTGTTAAAGTCCAGTGTCAGAAATTCCCTCTGGGTTTGAATTTGAATGGATTAATTGAGTTCACTGAAAGCTTTGCAGATAGAAATACAAATATATATTTGCTAATATATACATATATATTTGCTTTACATAAACATATATATTTGCTCTCCATATAAATACATATATATACATATATACACATACGTATATGTATATATATACATATATACATGTATACATACACGTATATGTGTGTGTGTGTGTGTGTGTGTGTGTGTGTATATATATATATATATATATATATATGTATGTATGCTAGGCTTTGTGACTTCTAAATGTAAGTATAACATAATGAAATGAAAAAGTAACACCAAAGTGCCTCGTTATTCTCATGGAAAAATCACCCAGGAAAAGAACTTTTAGAAGCCGAGTTCCCAGTAGAGCGTTCCTTGAAGTTTAGAAATGTAGTGATAAGAGTTGTCATTATTATCACAGTGATAATTCTTATTATTGCTATTTTAGCAGGTACCGTTTTTTGAGAACCTTTCATCTGTTCCTTATCTTGCTTTTCATATCCATCTTATTGCATTGAAAGCATCAAGAATTCTGATGTGAGGAAACAAATGCACTGAGAGGTTAATCGATTTGCTGTGGGTTGCAGAGCAGATTAGTGGCAGAGCTGGGATTCAGCAACAGATTTTTCTGGTTCCAAACCTGTTCTTTAAATTATTCACTCCAAGTGCTGGGTAACACAGTCGAAATGAATTTCCTTTTCATGGTAAAATGTGATTCTTGTAAGTACTCCTTGATTTTTTTATCTATTCTTCACTGTAGTCAGAATTTTCATCCCCACAGCACCACATGAAACCTGTACTTTTCACTCAACTTTGGGATTTAGTGATAGTTTCATGCCAACCAACTGTTGAGGTTACCGATCTCCAGAGCCAGTAGGTAAATTTGCTTAGAATGGCCCACATGGTATTTAAAAATAATTTGAAGTCACACTTACGATGTAGGAGATTTAATATCAAAATCAGGATTTCTAGCTGTTTTTGAAAAATCACAGAAGCAACAACACTGATATGGCCCCCTTCAGCTCACCACCGTCCACACCTGTCCTTTCTGCGTCCTTGCCACTGTGCCAAGTGACAGGAGCGACAGAGCACCACACCTGGCATTGTGCATTTTCTTAGAATTCATTAGGTTTTTCTAATTACTCCTCAATTATTTTCTCTCCTTTCTGGACTTCGTAGTAATTGACTTATTTTTTGTTTTTTGTTTTGTTGAGACAGGGTCTGCTCTGTTGCCCAGGCTGGAGTGTGGTGGCACAATCACAGCCCACTGAAGCCTCAAGCCATCCTTCTACCTCAGCTCCCCCGAGAAGCTGGGACTCAAAGTGTGCACCACCACACCTGGCTGGTTTTTTGTATTTCTAGTAGAGACTGGATTTCACCATGTTGCCCAGTCTGGTCTCGAACTACTGGGCTCAACCGATTCACCTGCCTCAGCCTCCCAAAGTGCTGGGATTACAGGTGTGAGTCACTGTGGCTGGCCCAGTGTTTGGCCTTTTGATGCATAAAAATCAAGGATCCCCCCCATCCCACAAGCCATTCTTCAGATATACCAAGAGCCGTTCTGAGTTCTATCCTGCCTTCTCTCCTGCGCTCTTATCCTGCACCAGCCCCAGACAGACCTTTTGGGAGCCGTCAACCTCACACTCGTTCCTGTGGCCCCCAGCAGCCTCCTCGGCCTCTCCAGCTTCTGCTTTCCTTGTTTGGAAAATAAGTCCTAGTTATTCACCTAAAGGCAGTTAAAAGCCAAAAGCCAAGTGGCTAAGTTTGGCCAACACACTGAGAGCCATCCTGCCAAATGAGCAAGTCACCAAACCATCTGACTTTTTTTTTTTTTGAGGAGTCTCACTCTGTTGCCAGGGCTGGAGTGCAGTGGCACAGTCTCGGCTCACTGCAACCTCCGCCTCCCGGGCTCAAAGTGATTCCCTGCCTCAGCCTCCTGAGTAGCTGGGATTACAGGGGCGCACCACCATGCCCAGCTAATTTTTGTGTTTTTAGTAGAGACGGTTTCACCATGTTGGGCAGGCTGGTCTCAAACTCCTGACCTCATGATTCGCCTGCCTCGGCCTCCCAAAGTGCTGGGATTACAGGCATGAGCCACCACGCATGGCCTCACCTGATTCTTTTCAGTATTCTGTTTTCCTTAGCCAGCTTTCATCTCATCTACATAATAGGATTTCATGAAAATGCAACTCGTGTCTGCCCTAGAGCTCTGCTCTTCGGCTGAAGACTGAAGTCCCAGAGAGAGGGAAGAGCCGGGAAGACAGGGCTGGAGGGAGGCCGGCGGGGGCGGAGGAGGCACAAGGAGAACACGTGCAGGAGAGCATGCGGTGATGGGAACAGGAAAGCATGAGGAATGCGCTCACCAGACCCTCCTTACTAAAGAGTGTATTATGCTTCGCTCCAGCCCTCTGACTGCCCCTCTTCATCTTCAGGCTCCAGCGGCAGCAGGAAGTGGGAGCGGGGACACTGGATGTCTTTTAGATGTTGTTATGAAGAGGGAATGACTTCAGCCCATCAGGAAATACGCTAGTACTTTCCTCGCAGGACTGTGGGAGGATGGGCGGAGCGAACGCTCCTGAGGTGTGTAGTGGCAGCACCCCGCAAGCAGTGACTCCTGTTCTCACAGTACTCAGAATGGCGCTGCCTGCCACCCCAACCCACAGTCCTCCCCACCCTCATGGGCCATCAGAACCAAGATTCTACCCACAGGAGGGTAACCAAAAGAGACCCCTCAAGGTTGTGAAAGGAAGGAATTCAGGATGTCCTGTGAGTTGAGCCAAAAAATCAGCTCAGGAAGGAATGTGCAGATGTGCAGAGGCCCAGGAACAAGCTCCAGGCCTGCAGCGGAATCGCCCTTTGCAGGGAGAATGGGTCCGTCGATGGAGGCCATGGCTGAGCACAGAGGCCTGAAGGAGGGGAAGTAGAGGCTGCACGCTGGGGTGCCTGCCGAGCCTCCACCTGGGAAGCCTGGGGCCATTACAGTGTCATGTGACATCAGTGCCCCCCAATACCAGTTCCTGGGCACCAAGCCACTGTGGGATAACTCGGCTTCCCAGGATCAATGCCCCCAGGGAGAACACGTGCCCATCTGGCTGATGTGGACCTCCAGACTCCTTGGAATGAGTCCATTTTCTTTCCAGTTTGTTCTCGGGTCCCTCATTGGTTGTTTATTCAAGCATCCAAGAACTCCTGAAACTTAGAAGATTGAATTTCTGAGCTTACATGGCTGCGGGCCAGACCGCAACGAGTGACTCCTTCTCCAAGGCCAGAGTCCTCAGTGGGGCTCTGTGTGTGTGAGCAGCACCTGGCCCTGGGGTGGGTGTGGACACTTCCCACCAGTGGCCTCAACCACCTCCACAAGGTGCCTGCCCTGGACAAAAGGTAGGAAGCCATCCTGCCATCCTGCTGCGAAAGAGAATCTGGCTTCAAGCTCCTCGTGAGGCACCAGCAAGTTTTGTTCTTGATCAGGCCTTATGGCCTCATCTAACAATGTTGGTGAGGAAAGGGGAAAGTTTCTTCCTATATTAGTTTTAAAATCTAATCAAAGACAGTTCTGTTGCCTGGACAATGGCATATTACATTCAGCAAAAGCAAGGAGTTATTAAAGATTGTCCCTGATCTATAGAACAAGGGAATGTCATAAATCTCCCAGAATTTTTAGCCACTCTTACTATACATCATGCTCTAAAATTGCGTTAGTCATGAAAATGAGATGGGGCGGAGGGCTGCAGGGTCCTGAAGCACCAGGACGGGATTCTGGGACAGTCTGGCCTCTTGGTGACAGGTGAGTCTCCTGAGCATGTGTCCAGGAGAAGAGGGGAAAGGGGAATGGGGTGTGTGCTGAGCTTCATCTGTCCAGGAACTGGGCTAGTAACCTTGACTGTGTGATCCCCCTTAACCCTCACTGTCTGTCCATGGAGTAGAACATTTTCTGGGTTTTACAAACCTCTATTATAATACGTTTCCTTGGCTGGCAAATGAAAGAAGCCAATTCCAGCTAGCTTGAAAAGCAGCTGTCCCCAAGCAGCTCTTTGGGTGTCCAGGGGCCATTCTGAGCTTTATCCTATTCTCTGCACATGTTGAGATACTTGGCAAATACTACATCTCACAGAGTGAGAGGGGAAAACACAAAAGCCTAGGTATGAAGTAGGTTATATCTTCTGGGTTTGTGTGAATGCCCATGTTGGGCAGGCTTGTCTCGAACTCCTGACCTCAGGTGATCTGTCCAGCCTGGCTTCCTAAAGTCCTGGGATTACAAGCATGAGCCACTGTGCCTGGCCTAGAACTGAGATTTTTAAGGTGGTAAAGTTATTAGCAAAGGCAAGGCTGATAGGATGAAGTGAGGTGGAAGACATGATCTTTGCAGGTGGTGACCTCAGGGAGCCAAGATGCCAGGGTGCTGGTGACTTGCCTAAATACATACTGAAGCCGCCAAGAAGGACAGCTGCAGTCGTGGTAGAAAAACAGTGAATCCGGAGCCAAAGTCTTCAGTGAATGAGGGGACAGGAACAGGAGAATGCAGGAGGAACACTTGCTTCAAAGGAGCTAGAGAACTTTAGGGAGGAAGGAGGGAGCAGCAACGGGGAGCAGAGGCTGCCTGGCTTGCCACTAGCTCAGAAGTACGCAGGGTTTAACATTCAAGGCAAAACCAGCCACCACTTAGGGACAATCATGGAAAGCAGTGTCCTCAGGATGAATGAGATACGATCTTCTTACTCCAGTAAGGGACTTGGACAGGCTACGCTGCAGGATACACATGACACCAGACCCAGACACACATACACAGTCACACACACACACACACACACACACAACCCCAGGCCCTGCTGGTGGCAGATCTGCAGCAGAGTTTTCACTCTTAAAGTCAACATAGTGCTGGGAAGCAGGTAAAGGATCCCAGAAATCAGAAGACCCCCACAGCCTCACCACCCCTCACCACCACCGCAGCACAGCCAGCGCAGCCAGGTCCCTCACTGCAGTTGCAGGCAGGAAGAATGAGGCTCAAGGAATTAACTGGCTCGATGATCAGTGGCCGCACCAGGAATGATTCCTATGACTTCCAACATTTTTCCAACCTGTACTCTTTGCACTGGCCAGTACCTCCCAAGTTTCCCAAAGACCAGAGTTATCTGGAGAAGCTCTGAAAATACAGATTCCCTGGACCACATCTCTGGAAACACGGATTCAGTAGGTCTGGTACATGGCCCAGGAATCAGCACTTTAACAGCCACCCAGGGGATTTTTTGTTTTTTAGAAATAGAATCTTGCTCTGTCGCTCAGGCTGGAGTACAGCGGTGTGATGTCAGCTCACTGCAACCTCCACCTCCTGAGTTCAAGCGAGTCTCATGCTTCAGCCTCCCAGGCAGATGGGACTGCAGGCGTCCACCACTATACCTGACTAATTTTTTGTATTTTAATAGAGATGTGTTTACCCATGTTGGCCAGGCTGGCCTCAAACTCCTGGCCCCAGGTGACCCGCCCATTCAGCCTCCCACAGTCCTGGGATTACAGGCGTGGCCACAGTGCCCAGTCCGCCCAAGGCGATTTTTACTATGCCAGAAGCTTAGAAATGCTGCAGATTCCCACCCTGTCTTCTCCATTTATTTTGTGCAGTTGAGAAAATTCCCGCAATTTCCCAGCCTGTGGACCGGGCACCAATACGATGACCATTTTCCTGCACTAGTTGTCTAATACCTCTTAAGTGCAGCATCTTAATTAAAAAGCTAGGGAGATCCAATTTTCCAGCTAATGAATGGAGTAGAAAATTAATACCAATACAGTGCCAGGGTTTGAAAGGAAGCTCTGTGCAGGGATAGAGGTTTTGAGGAGATTCCAATCCCATCTCCCTCACTTATGAGACTAAATTCAAATTAGTTAGCTCTAAGCCTCGGTTTCACCATCTGTAATATGGATATGATTCATAATTACCTTAAGAAGTTTTACAAAGCTTGGAGATATTGTATGCAAAGGCCTGTGCCATAGTTACACTGTTGGAGTTAATATGACAACTGCTGGCAACAGAAGTAATAATAAGAGCTGTTGTTACGGAGATTTCCTAACCCAGCTCAGACCGTTCTGTGAACCAGACACGGGGATCTGCCCCCAGAACGAGTGCTCACCGTAACACCCAGCATCAGTGGGCGTGGCAACCCCAGAGAGGCTGTTCCAATCAATACACTAACATTTGCTTTGCCCTCACGCCTCACGCCCGTGTTGACACAGGGGGCCATTAGAGGATGAGGAGCCGCAGCAGAAGCAGTGGGCTGGAAGGAGGCGTCAGCACGCTGGATCGGGCCCTCGAGGAGATAGCGCGTTCATCAATGGCAGGTGATTAATGCTGGGTTAGGGTTGGGTTATCGCTCCCGGACCCACCCTCGGAAACAGTGTGGGGTTCCCAGCTCAGTAAAAAAGCTGATCGAAGCTTCACATTGATCTCAACTGCAAGTGCCGCTGTCTGTAATTTTACTGTATGATTGACGCTGTGTTGTTGGAGAATATAGAATGCCCTCTTCTCTAGAGAGGAGGGAAAGCCACACAAAACCATTGGATGAAGCGCAACGTTCATTACTGAACTTGAGTAAAAGTTCTGTCTCTGAATTCTAACTTACAGCCATTTCTTCCATCTGAAAGTAACTGAGGTGAAGACGAAAAGAAGAGCTGAATTGATTTGGATCCTGCGTGCCTCTCATGTGGCCACTCTTCACCTAATCAGTTTTCTCTGAATTACAAAGAATAACAATAAAGAGTTAGATACACCACAGTTTGTATAATGGAGAGCTGTGCAGTTGTTAAAAATGGTGCTAGGATCCCTGTCATAGACCTGAAACATTAGATCACAAAATATTGAGTGAAAAGAGCAAGATACAAAACTATGTGTTTAGTAGTCCATGTCTGTAAGGGGAAACATGTGCATGCACACACGCACACGGACATGCACACGTGCATACGCATGCACACAAACGTGCACACACGCGCACATGCACACGCACACATACACACGTGCACACGCACGCACACGCATATGCACGTGCGCACACACGCACACACACAAAGTAGCGAGGGATACACACTAAAAGTTTAACACTGACCATCCCTAAGTCAGGGTTCCCCACTTAGCTACATGACAATGATGAACACTTCTGTCTCCAGCAGGAGGACATTCTTAATTTCCTTCTTTATGACTACTTATACTACCCAGGTTTTCTTCATTAAATATATGTTGTTTGTGTAATTTTTAAAATGTAAGAAAAAGGGGAAGACCCAAACAGGCACTTCCGTACCCTTTGTAATGCTTTTTAAGATGGCAATATCTAAAGACCTAATAGGCTGGGCTTGGTGGCTCATACCCGCAATCCCAACACTTTGGGAGGCTGAGGTGGGTAGATCACTTGAGGTCAGGAGTTCGAGACCATCCTGGCCAACATGGTGAAACGCCGTCTTTACTAAAAATACAAAAATTAGCCAGGCAGTGTTGGCACGTGCCTGTAGTCCCATCTAAACAAAGGCAGAGGAAGGAAAACCACTTGAACCTGGGGGGCAGAAGTTGCAGCGAGCCGAGATCGCGCCATTACACTCTGGGCAACAGAGCAAGACTCCATCTCAAAAAAAAAAGAAAGAAAAACAAATCTAACAGTAGACCAAAAGTTAAATTAAATATGGTATGTCATATAGCAGAATATTCACCGGCACTAAAATTTCACTCTGAAGAATCTACAGTACCGTGCTGGAGCACCTGTGACCGACAGACAGGCTCTCTCTAGTTCTTTTCTTCCTGTACTAGGACCTGAAGGGGAAGAGCCATGTTCTCCAACGCCCATGAAGGTGTGGGTCCCACAGGTGACCTGATGCTGAGCAGATACCTGTGTTTCTGCGGCTGCTACCAGGTCTCAAGCAGGTGTGTCCAGGAAGCCCACGCTGACAGCTGTGCTCCATTCCATGAAAGACCTTGCAAGCCGTTAAGCTTCTAAAATAAACCCTTGCTGATTAAAAATGAAATAGATGTAGGGGGAAAGTGTCTCACTTACTTGTTTGCTTTCTTTTTAAAAAGCCAGGTGCTAAACTCTCTAATTACAGCATTACCATGGCATTTTTGAAAAAGAATAAAAACCCTATAGAGAAAAAAGACCAGAAAACAATGCAATCAAAATGTAACAGCAATTGTCTGAGTGCTGAGATTATAGGAAAACTTTTCTCCTTTTTAACATTTCTGTATTTTCCTGAATTTCTCTAATGCAAATATAGCTATTTATAATTTTTAGAGACTTTCTATAAGAAGTGAGCAACTGTCACTGGATTCCCTCCATAGGTGTGCGGAGAGGATTCTGTGGGCTCCTGCCTCCCGCCGTGCGCCTCACTGTGCACCTGCCTTGGCTGGAGGCCCTGCTCGTGCCAGCCTCTCTTCCTCTCTTCTTTCCTCTTTGCTTCCACTGTACCCGTCCTTCCTTTTCCTGTTTAGTATTGACATTCATGAACACATCTTGTTTTTCAAATAATTTCCTTCCTTCAATTCCTCCGTCTGAGATTAAATAATAATAAAGCACAATAATGGTAAATAATGGCGATCATAGAAATAATCATAACAAAAGCAGAGACCTTTGGCCCCAGCTGAGACCCCGTTTGGTTTATTCTGCATCCTGCATCCCTGGATGAAGCAAACTTTCGTCCTTTTCCAACTGGAGCTGCCAAGTGGCGAGATCATCAGCAGGAATGACTGAAGCAGAGAGCAGAGAAGCACCTTCATTCACAAGACGCAACCGGGGGCCGCTACGGGGGCCACGCAGGCGGCTACAGCCTGCAACCGTCCAGCCACCACGCCAGGGTGTCAGAGTACTGGCAGTACCGGGACCAGGTGGGCCTGTGGGGAGAAGTGAACAGGGCGGGCTCCTCAAGGTCAGAACTCAGGGTCTCTGGGGCTTCACAGCCTCACTCAGGCCATTTACACCTGCCTGGCCCATGGAGCCTTTGAGTTTGCCACCCCTGTTGTGGGCACGAATCTGAAGGCTTTTGTGCATCTCCAGGGCTGTCTCCAGCACATCCTAGCACGAACGCTGGTGCTTCCTCTGTCCTAGTGCCCACGTCAGCCCCCGCCTCATTCCCTAAACCTCACATGGTGAGATGAAGGGGCTGAACCGTGAACTGGGAAACTCTCCCCCAACCCTGCAAGAGAAGTATCATTTGCTTCTCTGAAGTGAGCTTCACAGAAGTTCCGTGACTTTCCTGGAGTCACATGATGAGTCTTTGGCAGACCCTGGGCCTGCAAATAGAACCGTTGTCCCCTGGGCCAGGGCCCCTTTCACCTTTCCATGTATCTGCTTCACTCTTCAGCTTCCAAAATTCCTTCCAACTCTTTAGCCCACCTAAGTCAGCTGCATGAGTTTCTCTAGCCTTTTCTCCTGGTGCCTGTAAAAATGATTCCCTTGTTCTGGGTCCCCATGCCGACACCCAGACTTCAGGTTCTCCAGTCCCTATCCCCAGGGTGGGGCACCACCCAGGCCAGCTGTAAGGCATTAGAGATCCTGTTTGATCATCCCACCTCTCAGCGGGCAGGTCTCCATGGGTCTTCCAGGGTTGGAGGTCCCACAGTAGAAGGCAGGGCTGTGGACCTCTGGTCCCTCATAGATACAGAGTAGCCAGGAAACCCCAAGGCTTTGCACAGCCCCGAGCAGACACTGCAGGAGGGACTCCGTGAGGACATGTGGGGTCTTGGTCTTCTCCCTTCCCGTCTTTCCCAATGCTGCAGAGCTGGCCAACTGAACTTTGGGGAACACAAGACTGCCTGGTAGCTTAGTAAGAGCTCACTTCACTGGGAACCTGAGCAAGTAAGGTCTCGGTCTGCCTGGCTTAGCACAGCTCTACCTAGTACCGTACACTAAAGATGATTTAGTTCCTTAGGGCTTCCTTTAGAGAATCAGCCGAGCTTCCACATTAACTGGAAATCAGACCATAGATGAAAGGCGTTTTGAACTCTCCAAAGACAATTAACATTAATACAGGGTCTTTCACTTTAAAACTACAATCTGTTAAATTAGTGGTGAAAATGGGTTAATGAGTAAGTAGCATTGAAATAAATGACTAGCCATGTAAAGAATATAAACCTGGGTCCCTACACCTCACTTTTTATTCCAAAATAAAATCCAAGAAGGCCAAAATGTTAAGCATTAAAAACATGAAATCGTATTCTGTTTTTAATTTATTTGGCAAGAAATCGAGGGCTTCATTTGTGTGTGTGCCAGCACTGTGGTAGTGCATGGCTTACAATTTCGGAGTACAAAAGACCTTTCTAAGGAAGAGCTTTCACTGAATCCAGAATCCACAAAAGAAAAGCAAGGGATTTGATTCCGTAAATCTGTGAAACTCTCACAGGATAAAAATACCACAAAATCAAAATACAAATGACAACCCTGAAAAAATAGTTCACACAAATAAAATGAATAAAGGCTTAATGAGCCTGATTTATGAAGGACACATGAAATATCAACATGAAGAAAAGTCACAATCAACCCAACAGAAAGCTGGACTAAGAATATAAGTGAACAGTTCGCAGAAAAACAGCCAATAAGCACATGAAAACATGTTCGACTGTCCTTGTAATTTAAAGACGCAAGGCAAAACAGAATCGTATTATTTTACACATCTCAGTTTTCCAAAACAATGCAAGTTTTTACCACCCCAGGCTGGTAAGCTGAGGAAAAACAGGCCCCTTCGTGCCGTGCGTGTGGAGGGGCCTCTTCTTCCAGTGGCGACTTAGCAACTGGCCTCTCCAACATCCAAATGAACCAAACGTCTCAATAAACCCCTATTTGGGGATTTCTCTAAGGACAACTGGAAGAACATAGAAGTTCTAAAAGCAAGATGCTGGAGAGATCCAAGATGGCCGATTAGCAAAAGCTCAGGAATGTAGCTCCCAGTGAAAACACAGAGAACAAGTGGACGCCGCACTTTCCGACGAATTTTTGTTGCTCACACACCGGGAGATTCCCGGCAGAGGGGTCACCAGTGCGACTCTTTTGGCTGGTGCTGCTGTTTTGCCGGTGCCCCAGCACAGCGCTTCCCGGTGTGGAGTATATGGATGGACGGGCTCAGCTGGTCCCATCCCCACAAGGAAAACAGCAATTGGAAGCGCTGAGGACTGAGAGTTTCACAGCAAGCACAGCGAACCCAGGAAAGTCCGGCTCTGTGGGGAACGGGCGTCCGCCAAAGGAAAACTAAGAAACAGAAAAACTTCCTCACCGGGTGGAGAGAGATCCAAGATGGCCACGTAGCAGCAGCTCAAGATTGTAGCTCCCAGTGAAAGTGCAGAGAGTGAGTGGATGCCGCAATTGCAGACGAATTTTTGATGCCCACAAACTGGGAGATTCCCGGCGAAGGAGCCACACGGGTGGCCAGCGCGACTTTTTTGGCCAGCGCAGCTGTTTTGCCGGCGCCCCGGCATGGTGCTTCTCAGTGCGGCATATACGGGACTGGGTGCCCTTTTAGTTGGGCTCTGCTGGTCCCATCCTCACAAGTAGAACAGCAATTGGAAGCGCTGAGGACTGAGAGCAAGTACAGCTGAACCCGGGAAGCACAGCAAGCACAGCTGAACCCAGGAAGGCCCAGCTCTGTGGGGAAGGGATGTCCGCTGAAGGAAAACTAAGAAACAGAAAAAACTTCATCACCAACAAGCCAGACGTCCACTCAGAGACCCAATCTGAAAGTCGGCAATTACAAAGACAACAGGTGGATAAATCCACAAAAATGGGAAGAAACCGGTGCAAAAAGGCTGAGAACACCCGAAATCAGAATGCCTCTCCTCCTACAGGGGATCACAGCTCCCCATCAGCAAGAGAACAAGGCCTGACGGAGGATAAGTGTGATGAACTCACAGAATCAGGCTTCAGAAGGTGGATAATAAGAAACTTCTGTGAGCTAAAAGAACATGTTCCAACCCAATGCAAAGAAACTACGAACGTTGAAAGAAGATTTAACGAAATGCTAATGAGAATGGACAACTTAGAGAGGAATATAAATGAATTAATGGAGCTGAAAAACACAACACAAGAACTTCACGAAGCATGCACAAGTTTCAACAGCCGAATTGACCAAGCAGAAGAAAGGATATCAGAGGTCGAAGATCAACTCAATGAAATAAAACGAGAAGGCAAGATGACAGAAAAAAGGGTAGAAAGGAATGAACAAAGTCTCCAAGAAATATGGGA
>PVKP010046977.1:0-15272 GCA_004027715.1 Plecturocebus donacophilus | reverse complement strand
TAATGCCACACATCTACAACCATCTGATATTTGACAAACCTGACAAAAACAACCAGTGGGGAAAGGATTCTCTATTTAATAAATGATGTTGGAATAACTGGCTAGCCATACGCGGAAAACTGAAACTGGACCCCTTCCTTACACCTTATACAAAAATTAACTCAAGATGGATTAAAGACTTAAACATAAGACCTAAAACCATAAAAACCCCAGAAGAAAACCTAGGCAATGCCATTCAGGACATAAGCATGGGCAAAGACTTCATGGCTAAAACACCAAAAGCAATGGCAACAAAAGTCAAAAGTGACAAATGGGATGTAATTGAACTAAAGAGCTTCTACACAGCTAAAGAAAGTAGCATCAGAGTGAACAGGCAACCTACAGAATGGGAGAAAATTTTTGCAATCTATCCATCTGACAAAGGGCTAATATTCAGAATCTACAAAGAACTTAAACAAATTTACAGGAAAAAAAAAAAAACCCATTCAAAAGTGGGTGAAGGATATGAACAAACACTTCTGCAAAGAAGATATTTACGCATCCAACAAATATGAAAAAAAGCTCATCATCACTGGTCATTAGAGAAATGCAAATCAAAACCACATTGTGATACTATCTCATGCAAGTTAGAATGGTGAACACCAACCTATGAGTGAGAACATGCGGTGTTTGATATTGTTCTTGTGTCAGTTTGCTGAGAATGATGGTTTCCAGGTTCATCCATGTCCCTACAAAGGACACAAACTCATCGTTTATTTTGGCTGCATAATATTCCATGGTGTATATGTGCCACATTTTCCCTGTCCAGTCTATCAGCAATGGGCATTTGGGTTGGTTCCAGGTCTTTGTTATTGTAAACAGTGCTGCATTGAACATTCGTGTGCATGTGTCCTTATAGCACAGTGATTTATAATCCTTTGGATATATACCCAGTAATGGGATTGCTGGGTCAAATGGAATTTCTATTTCTAGGACCTTGAGGAATCACCACACTGTCTTCCACAATGGTTGAACTAACTGACACACCCACCAACAGTGTAAAAGTGTTCCTATTTGTCCACATCCTCTTCAGCATCTGTTGTCTCCAGATTTTTTAATCATCGACATTTTAACTGGCATGAGATAGTATCTCAATGTAGTTTTGATTTGCATTTCTCTAATGACCAGTGACGATGAGCAATTTTTCATATGTTTGTTGGCCTCAAATATGTCTTCTTTTGTAAAGTGTCTATTCATATCCTTCGCCCACTTTTGAATGGGCTTGTTTTTTTACTTGCAAATCTGTTTTAGTTCTTTGTAAATTCTGGATATTAGCCCTTTGTCAGATGAGTAGATCACAAAAATGTTTTCCCATTCTGTTGGCTGCCGATTCACTCTAATAACTGTTTCTTTTGCTGTGCAGAGGCTGTGGAGTTTGATTAGGTCCCATTTGTCTCTTTTGGTTTTTGTTGACAATGCTTTTGGTGTTTTGGTCATGAAGTCCTTGCCTATCCATATGTCCTGAATGGTACTGCCTAGATTTCCTTCTAGGGTTTTTATGGTGTTAGGTTTTACGTTTAACTCTTTAATCCATCTGGAGTTAAATTTAGTGTAAGGTGTCAAGAAGGGGTCCAGTTTCTGCTTTCTGCACATGGCTAGCCAGTTTTCCCAACACCATTTATTAAACAGGGAATCCTTACCCCATTGCTTGTTTTTGTCAGGTTTGTCAAAGATCGGATGGTTGTAGATGTGTGATGTTGCCTCCGAGGCCTCTGTTCTGATCCACTGGTCTATATCTCTGTTTTGGTACTAGTACCATGCTGTTTTGATTATTGTAGCCTTGTAGTATAGTTTGAAGTCTGGTAGTGTGATGCCTCCAACTTTGTACTTTTTCCTTAGAATTGACTTGGCTATGTGGGCTCTCTTTTGGTTCCATATGAAGTTTAAGATATTTTTTCCAGTTCTGTGAAGAAGGTCATTGGTAGCTTGATGGGGATAGCGTTGAATCTGTAAATTACTTTGGGCAGTATGGCCATTTTCATGATATTGATTCTTCCTAATCAGGAGCATGGAATATTTCTTCATGTGTTTGTGTCCTCTCTTATTTCACTGAGCAGTGGTTTGCAGTTCTCCTTGAAGAGGTCCTTTACATTCCTTGTTAGCTGTATTCCTAGGTATTTTATTCTCTTTGTAGCAATTGTGAATGGCAGTTTGTTCTTCATTTGTCTCTCTGTAAGTCTGTTATTGGTGTATAGGAATGCTTGTGATTTTTGCACATTGATTTTATATCCTGAGACTTTGCTGAAGTTGCTTATCAGTTTCAGGAGAATTTAGGCTGAGATGATGGAGTATTCTAAATATACAATCATCTCATCTGCAAATAGAGACAATTTGTCTTCCTCCTTTCCTATTTGAATACCCTTTATTTCTTTTTCTTGCCTGATTGCTCTGGCTAGAACTTCCAGTACTATACTGAATAAGAGTGGTGAGAAGAGCATCCTTGTCTAATGCCATATTTCAAAGGGAATGCTTCTAGTTTTTGCCCATTCAGTATGATATTGGCTGTTGTTTGTCATAAATAGCTTTTATTATTTTGAGATACGTTCCATCAATACCTAGTTTATTGAGGGTTTTTAACAGAAAAGTCTGTTGAATTTTGTCAAAGTCCTTCTCTGTATCAATTGAGATATCATGTGTTTTTTGTCTTTGGTTCTGTTTATGTGGTGAATTACGTTTATAGACTTGTGTATGTTGAACCAGCCTTGCACCCCCGGGCTGAAGCTTACTTGATCATGGTGGATAAGCTTTTTGATGTGCTGGTTGCAATTGGTTTGCCAGTATTTTATTGAAGATTTTTGCAACTGTTCATCATGGATATTGGCCTGAAGTTTTCTTTTCTTGCTGAGTCTCTGCCAGGTTTTGGGATCAGGATGATGTTGGTCTCATAAAATGATTTGGGAAGGATTCCCTATTTTGGGATTGTTTGGAATAGTTTGAGAAGGAATGGTATCAGCTCCTCTTTGTATGTCTGGTAGAATTCGGCTGTGAACCCATCTGGACCTGGGTTTTTTTGGATGGTAGGCTCTCAATTGCTGCCTCAACTTCTGCCCTTGTTATTGGTCTATTCAGGGTTTCGACTTCTTCCTGGTTTAGGATTGGGAGGATGCAAGTGTCCAGGAATTTATCCATTTCTTCCAGGTTTACTGGTTTATGTGCATAGAGTTGTTTGTAATAATCTCTGATGATGGTTGTATTTCTGTGGAATCAGTGGTGATATATCCTTTATCGTTTTTTATTGCATCTATTTGATTCTTCTCTCTTTTCTATTAATCTGGCTAGAGGTCTGTCTATTTTGTTGATCTTTTTGAAAAACCAGCTCCTGGATTTATTGATTTTTTGAAGGGTTTTTTGTGTCTCTATCTCCTTTAGTTCTGCTCTGATCTTAGTTATTTCTTGTCTTCTGCTAGGTTTTGAATTTTTTTGATCTTGCTCCTCTAGCTCTTTCAACGTTGACAACAGGGTGTCCATTTTAGATCTTTTCTTCCTTCTCATGTGGGCATTTATTGCTATATATTTTCCTCTAGACTCTGTTTTAAATGTGCCCCAGAGATTCTGGTATGTTGAGTCTTCGTTCTCGTTGGTTTTGAAGAACATCTTTATTTCTGCCTTCATTTCATCATTTATCCAGTCAACATTCAAGAGCCAGTTGTTCAGTTTCCATGAAGCTGTGCAGTTCTGAGTTAGTCTATCAATTCTGAGTTCTAATTTAATTGCACTGTGGTCTGAGAGACTGTTATTATTTCCGTTCTTTTGCATTTGCTGAGGAGTGATTTACTTCCAATTATGTGGTCAGTTTTAGAGTAGGTGTGAGGTGGTGCTGAGAAGAATGTATATTCTGTGGATCTGGGGTGGAGAGTTCTGTAAATGTCCATTAGGTTTGCTTGGTCCAGGTCTGAGTTCAAGTCCTGGATATCCTTGTTAATTTTCTGTCTCGTTGATCTAATATTGACAAAGGGGTGTTAAAGTCTCCCACTATTATTGTGTGGCAGTCTAAGTCTCTTTTTAAGTCATTACAAACCTGCTTTATGTATCTGGGTGTTCCTGTATTCGGTGCATATATATTTAAGATAGTTAGCTCTTCTTGTTGCATTGATCCTTCTACCATTACGTAATGTCCTTTTTTGTCTCTTTTGATCTTTGTTGGTTTAAAGTCTATTTTATCAGAGACGAGAATTGCAACTCCCGCTTCTTTTTTGCTCTCTGTTTGCTTGGTAAATCTTCCTCTGTCCCTTTATTTTGAGACTTTGTGTATCCTTACATGTGAAATGGGTTTCCTGGATACAGCACACCAATGGGTTTTGGCTTTTTATCCAGTTTGCCAGTCTTGTGTCTTTTGATTTGGGCTTTTAGCCCATTTACATTTAGGGTTAATATTGTTATGTGTGAATTTGATCCTGCCATTTTCATGCTAGTTGGCAGTTTTGTCCATTAGTTGATGCAGTTTCTTCACCTTGCCGATGCTCTTTACCATTTGGTATGTTTTTGGAGTGGCTGGTACTGGTTGTTCCTTTCTATGTTTAGTGCTTCTTTCAGGAGCTCTTGTAAAGCAGGCCTGGTGGTGATGCAATCTCTGAGCAATTGCTTGTTTGTAAAGGATTTTATTTCTCCTTCACTTATAGAACTTAGTTTGGTTGGATATGAAATATTAGGTTTAAAGTTCTTTTCTTTAAGGATGTTGAATATTGGTCCCCACTCTCTTCTGGCCTGTGGGGTTTCTGCTGAGATATTTGCTTTGAGTCTGATGGGCTTCCCTTTGTGAGTAACCTGACCTTTGTCTCTGGCTGCCCTTAGCATTTTCTCCTTCATTTCAACCCTGGTGAATCTGACAATTATGTGCCTTGGGGTTACTCTTCTTGAGGAATATCTTTGTGGTGTTCTCTGTATTTCCTGGACTTGAATATTGGCCTGTCTTGCTAGGTTGGGGAAGTTTTCCTGGATAATATCCTGAAGAGTATCTTCCAGCTTGGATTCATTCACTCTGTCACATTCAGGTACACTTATCAAACGTAGATTAGGTCTTTTCACATAGTTTTGTATTTCTTGGAGACTTTGTTCATTCCTTTTTACCCTTTTTTCCTCTAATATTGACTTCTCGTTTTATTTCATTGAGTTGATCTTCGACCTCTGATATCCTTTCTTCTGCTTGGTCAATTTGGCTGTTGAAACTTGTGTATGCTTCCCGAAGTTCTCATGTTGTATTTTCCAGCTCCATCAATTCACTTATATTCCTCTCTAAGCTGTTTATTCACATTAGCACTTTGTTAAATCTTTTTCAGGGTTCTTAGTTTCTTCGCATTGGATTAGAACATGTTCTTTTAGCTCAGAGAAGTTTCTTATTACCCACCTTCTGAAGTCTGTTTCTGTTAATTCATCACACTCATTCTCCATCCAGCCTTGTTCCCTTGTAGGAGAAGAGGCGTTCTGGTTTTGGGTGTTTTCATCCTTTTTGCACTGGTTTCTTCCCATCTTTGTGGATTTATCCACCTGTCGTCTTTGTAGTTGTTCACTTTCAGACTGGGTCTCTTAGTGGACGTCCTAATTGTTGATGATTAGTTATTTCTTTCTGTTTCTTAGTTTTCCTTCTAACATTCAGGCCCCTCTGCTGTAGGAATGTTAAGGTCCACTCCAGGCCCTGCTTGCCTGGGGATCATCTGCAGTAGCTGCAGAACAGTAAGGGTTGCTGCCAGTTTCTTCTGCTGCTGTCTTTGTCCCAGAAGGATACCTGCCACATGTCAGTCTGAGCTCTCCTTTAGGAGGTGACTCTTTAGATATACGGGGGTCAGGGAGCTGCTTGAGGAGACAATCTGTCCTTTATAGGAGCTCAAGTGCTGAGCTGTGAGCTCCATTGTTCATTCAGAGCTGCTGGGCAGGTATATTTAAGTCTGCTGCAACAGAACTCATAAACATCTTTTTTTTTTCCCTCTCCAGGTGCTCTGTCCCAGGGAGTTAGGGTTTATTTGTAAGTTTCTGTCATGTTGCCTTTTTCAGGGCTGCCCTCCTCAGTCAGGACGCAGCCTATTCACAGTCTGCCTACAGAGGCTTTGCTGAGCTGCTGTAGGCTCTGCCCAGCTGCCATGTGAACTTGACTGCAGTCCCTCCGCACTTCTGCTGGGAGCTGCAATCCTTAGCTGCTCCTAATCGGCCATCTTGGATCCGTCACCCCTACTTTTATTTTTAAAGTTCTGACTGCTTTGCCTCATAATGGAGCTGCTACAGCCCTCTGTGAGGCTCAGAGTCTTCATTCACAGACACCTATCACCTCTGACCAGAGTGAGAGGGGTAGCCAGCCACTATGTTGTGAAGGCACTCAAACAGCCTGTGCGGAAGCCTATGGGAAGAGGTGCAGATGCTGGACTCTTGCCAGTGACCACCAGGTCTTTGTCAGCCATGTGAATGAGTCACCTTGGATGGAAATCCACCAGCTCCAGTTAAGCCTTCAGATGACTTCCACCTCATAAGAAATCTTGAGCCACAGTGGCCTATCTGGTCCATTCTCAAATATCTTACGCACAGAAACTGTGAGGATAATACTTGTTTTTTTTCAAGTTCTGATATTTTTTAAAAATATGAGTAATGCATTTTAAATGTGAGCCACCTTCCCACTTTTATCACAAACTCTTTTTCCTTTCCCAGCAACATGGAGTACATGCTAACTACGTACACATGCTCACTCTTTTATTAAGGGGGATGGGGACAGGGAGATAAATAGGGAGGTAGGGAAGAAGGTGGGAGGAAGAAGAAAGAGAGAAAAAAAGAAAAAGAAAAACCCTTTCAAGTCCATCTCAGTTTCTGTCACCACTTCATGTCCTCTTTTCCCTTATTGGCTCTTCTTCTTCTAAAATACACCATCCTAATCTACTTTTTCATCTCTACTATTACCACTCTAGTTTATGCCCTCATCTTATGTTGCCTAGAGAACTTCAGTAGCCTTCTGACTAGATTCTCATTTTGACTTCTGAGTCCCTATAACCCATTTCCCATAAAAATGTATCACTATTTTTATATGTTCATATATTATGTATAATATTTAACACCATCATTCTCAGCAAACTGACACAAGAACACAAAATCAAACACAGCATGTTCTCACTCATAGGCGGGTGTTGAACAATGAGAACACATGGACACAGGGAGGGGAGCACTATACGCTGGGGTACGTTGGGGGAAAATAGGGGAGGGACAGTGGTGGGGGGGAGGGACAGTGGGGGATAGGGAGTTGCGGGGAGATAGCATGGGGAGAAATGCCAGATATAGGTGAAGGGGAAGAAGGCAACAAATTTCACTGCCACGTGTGTACCTATGCAACAATATTGTATGTTCTTCACATGTACCCCAAAACCTAAAATGCAATTAAAAAAAATAATAAAATAAATAAATAAATAAATAATATATGTTAAATATATGAATTAGATCATTTTGCTTGTCTAAGCCCCTTCAAAAGATTCTCATTGCCTATGTCTCAAAGTCTTTATACTGGCCTATATACCCATGTGAGATTGCCTCTATCTCTTCTACATAATCTCTCTTTATTCCCCCAAGAAAGGCAGTTTGGAGTGAAATTATAAAGAACCTAGGATAAAATGCAGTAAGTCTAAAATGTATTCCATAGACAAATAGTTTTCAAACTATTTTTTCTGGCAGAACACTTTTTCCTGTAATAAAATATTATATATGACTCCAATATATAAAAGTTGTACAACTAGAGACTGGTTGAAGCAAAGTCCAGGGCCCCATTCCAACCACTAACACAAACTGTTCCCTAAAGCCAGAGGTTAGAAGCATGGAGCCATCCTTTATTTCTTAATTTCTAGTTGTATTGCATATACAGAATGTACCTTCTATGTCTCAACTTCCCTGTCACATTTTGTCTTTTAGTTTTAAATCTGTAAATATTTCCTCGATTTTTATGTCATATTACTATTTTAGTCTGTAGCTAGATCTGTTACATTGTTTTGCTCTATCTCTATGTACACACACACAGAGAGATCATTATTTTTGGTTTGTTTATTTCTTTTCTTTGAGCTGGAGTCTCACTCTGTCTTATCTAGGCTGGTATACAGTGGTGCAATCTCAGCTCACTGCAGCCACCACCTCCCGAGTTCAAGGGATTATCCTGTCTCAGCCTCCTGAGTAGCTGGGACTACAGGCATGTGCCACCACACCCAGCTAATTTTGTATTTTTAGTAGAGATGGGGTTTTACTATGTTGGCCAAGTTGGTCTCAAACTCCTGACCTCAGGTGATTTACCCACCTCGGCCTCCAAAAGTGCTGGGACACAGGGATGAGCCACCACTATTTTTAATTTCAAAGACCTCTTTCTGATGTTCAGAAGGAAGGCATTGGGAGTGGACAGAAAGAAGACACAAATCCTGGGCTGAAGGGGAAGGAAGCTGGGAATGCTGCACAGGACTACCAACACCAGGACTTGTTCCTGGTCCCCAATGACTCCTGGAGACCGGGTGAGTTGAGCAGGGGAGAAGCCATCTGCTCTCACCAGGGACCTCTGGAATTCTGGTAGCAGGAGGCCCCACCACACCCAGACACTTGAGCTGGCAGGGAGAGTTGCTTAGAGGAGTGGTAGGGGCAGAACTAAAGCCAGTGGGGAGTCCACAGGGTTTGGTGTAGGAGCATCTGTAGTGGAGCATAGCCACAGATGCCCATAACCCCAGTGCTCGCCAGGAATCCCTAGGAGACTTTAGACTTAGGAAAACTGCCATACCTGAACAGTGCAGGACAGTCTTGCCCATGAGACAGGGCCAGTCCAATCTGAGCATCCCCTTCACCTGGCCTCTCCTGGGGCCCCAGCCTTACCATCGCTGCTTGCAGTGCAGTCTCAGATGTCCAGCTAGGGTACCACCTGGGGTCACATCATAGCTCTTGCAGGGGTGAACTGGATCTGACCATTAGAGCACTCCAGCAGAGCAGCCTACACAAATGCACACCAACCTGCCCATGGCCACCTCCCACCACAGACACCCCTTTGCCCATGGCCACCCCCATATCACTTTGCTGGTGCATGTGCATATGGGCAAACCTCACCTCCCACTCACCGCCAGTGCATGGTGCACATGAACCCCACTGTACCACTGCTATCAGCATGTGCACATCCTGCCACCCACCTCCATGCTGCTATTGGTCAACCTGAAGACATGCAAGGAGACCAGCGGCCCCAGCCCCAAAACTGCACCATCATTACACCAGCATGTTCATGCACAAAGAGACCACCAGCCTTTTTTCCAACAGGGTGCTCTTTTCCAACAGCACCCTGCCCCTATACCAATAGGACCGTTACTGTAAACCTACAGATAGAGACCAGCAACCCTGCCCTCCACCCTGCAGAGCCACTGCAACCCGCATGAACATGGGCACGGAGAGTGCCAGCCCCACACCTGCCAGTTCCCCACCCATATGCCAATACTACCACTGCTGCAAATGCCCACAGCAAGGCTGGCACTCCTGCACCTGCCAGTGCCCTGTCATAGCCTATGAGAGTATACTCTGCCATGTGGCCAGCAAATGCAAACAAGCATGGATCCCACTGCCACTGCCCAATGAAGAGCTTTGGCCGGCATCACCATTAGCCCCTCCTCAGCGCCTCCAGCACAAAACACCTCAGCCGCTCCAGCACAGAAGTTTCCTAACCTCAAGGGGTGAGAGAACAAAGCTGGGAGCCTGATACCAGCTCCCCAGAGTTAGAGCATGCAGCCCAGGAGTCAGGAGCTGAGGCTTGGGCCCCTAAAATTATCCAGAAGTCAACTGAACCCACCTGAAACAAGACAAACCCCCAAGGACATTAAGGAGGATAAAAGAAAAAGAAAAAAAAAAAACATCAAAAGAGCCACAACTTCAAAGATTGAAAAAAACATCAGCCCACAAAGATGAGAAAGAATCAGCACAAAAACTCTGGCCCAAACTCAAAAAAAAATCAGTGTCTTCTTACCTCCAAATCACTGTACTAGTTCCCCAGCAATGGTTCTTAACCAAGCTGTACTGTCTAAAATGACAGACACAGAATTCAGAGTACGAATAGGAACAAAGATCACCAACATTCAGGAAAAAGTCAAAACCCAATCCAAGGATTATAAAGACTATAATAAAACAATACAGGAGATGATGGGTAAAATGGCCATTGTAAGAAAGACCAAACTGATCTGACAGAGCTGAAAAATACACTATAGGAATTTCATAATTAAACCACAAATATTAGCAGAAGAATCAACCAAGCTGAGGAAGGAATCTCAGAGCTTGAAGACTGGTTCTCTAAAATAACTCAGTCAGACAAAAATAAAGAAAAAAGCGATAAAAAAGAATGACCAAGACCTCCAAGAAATATAGGATTATGTAAAGAGACCAAATCTACAACTCACTGGTATCTCTGAAAGGGAGAAAGATAAACCTAGCAACTTGGTAAACATATATCAGGATATCATCCATGAAAATTTCCCAACCTCTCTAGAGAGGCCAACAATCAAATTCAAGAAACGCACTACACAAGAAGATCATCCCCAAGACAAATAATAATCAGATCCTCCAGGGTCAAAATGAAAGAAAAAAGTGTTAAAGGCAGCTAGAGAGAAAGAACAGGTCACCTAGAAAGGAAACCCATTCAGGTTAACTGTAGATCTGTCAGCAAAGACCCTACAAGCCAGAAGAGACTGGATGCCTACATTAAGCATTTTTAAAGAAAAGAATTTTCAGCCAGATGTGGTAGCTCATGCCTGTAATCCCAGCACTTTGGGAGGCCAAGGTGGGTGGATCGCTTTAGCATAGGGGTTTGAGACCAGCCTGGGCGACATGGCAAAATCCCATCTCTACAAAAAAAACACAAAAATTAGATAGGTATGGTAGAATACACCTGTCCAGCTACTCGGAAGGCTGAGGTGGGAGGATCACATGAGCCCAGAGAGGTCAAGGCTGCATGTGATCCTGCATGATTGTGCCACTGCACTACAGCCTAGGCAACAGAGATCCTATTTCAAAATTAAAAAAAAAAAAAAAAGAATTTTCAATCAAGAATTTTATATCCAGCCAAACTAAGTTTCATACTCAAAAGACAAATAAGATCCTTTTCAGACAAGCAAATGTTAAGGGATTTTAAAATTTGTTACACCCAGCCCTGCCTTACAAGAGATCCTCAAGGGAGTGCTAAATATGGAAAGGGAAGACTGTCACCAGCCACAACAAAACCACATTTAAGCACATAGACCAGTGATACTATTAGGCAACCACACAAACACATCTGCATAATAATCAGCTAACAACATGACAGAATCAAATTTACACATATCTATAGCAACCTTGAATGTAAACATGCTAAATGCCCTAATGAAAAGGTACAGAGTGGCAGGTTGAATAAAGAAGCAAAACCATTGGGTTTTGCATATCATTGGATATGCTGCTGTCTTCAAGAGACTCGTCTCACATGCAATGAGACCCATAGGCTCAAAGTAAAGTAAAGGGATAGAGAAAAAGCTACCAAGCAAATGGACTACTGAAGAAAGCAGGCAGTTGCTATTCTAATTTTAGACAAAATAAACCTTAAACCAACAAAAATAAAAAAAGACAAAGAAGGGCATTACATAATCATAAAAGGCTAAATATACACCCCATACAGGAGCACCTAGATTCATAAAGCAAGTTCTTAGAGATCCACAAAGAGACTTAGATGCTCACGCAATAATACTGGGATACTTCAACACCCCGCTGACAGACAGATCATCAAGGCAGAAAACTAACAAAGATATTTAGGACCTGAACTCAACACTGGACCAAATGGATCTAATAGAGATCTACAGAACTCTCCACCCAAAACCAACAGAATATACACTCCTCTCATCTGCACATAGCACATGCTCTGAAACTGACGACCTAACTGGGCATAAAACAATCCTCAGCAAATTCAAAAACATCAAAATTATAGCAACCACACTCTTGGGTCACAATGCAATAAAAATAGAAATTATTGCTAAGAAAATCACTCAAAACCACACAATTGCATGGAAATTAAACAATCTGTTCCTGAATGACTTCTTCGTAAACAGTGAAATTAAGGCAGAAACCAGGGAAGTCTTTGAAACTGAGAACAAAGATACAACATACAAATCTCAAGGACACAGCTAAAGCAATTTTTATTATTATACTTTAAGTTTTGGGATACCTGTGCAGAATGTGCAGGTTTGTTACATATGTATACATGTGCCATGGTGTTTTGCTGCACCCATCAACCCATCATCTCCATGAGGTATTTCTCCTAATGCTATCTCTCCCCTAGCCCCTCAACTCCCTGACAGGCCCCGGTATGTGATGTTCACCTCCCTGTGTCCATATGTTCTCATTGTTCAATTCCCACCTATGAGTGAGAACATGCTAAATGGGAAGTTTACAGAACTAAACACCCACATCAAAAAGTTTAAAAGATCTCAAATTAACAACCTAACATCACACCCAGAGGAACTAGAGAAACCAAGAGCAAACAAACCCCAAAACTAGCAGAAGACAAGAAATAACCAAAATCAGAGCTGAATTAAAGGAAATTGAGACACACACACACACACACACACACACACACACACACGAGATCAATGAATCCAGGAGCTGGTTCCTTGAAAAAATTAGATACACAGATCACTAGCTAGACTAATAAAGAAAAAGAGGGAGGATCTAAATAAACACAATCATGAATGACAAAGGGGATGTCACCACTTGCCCCAAAGAAATACCAAAAACCCTCAGAGACTATTATGAACTCAGGTAGGAAGCCTACAAGAAATGAGTAAAATTCTTGGGAACATACAACCTCCCAAAGCTGAACCAGGAAGAAACTGAATCCCTCAAAAGACCAATAAGAATTTCCAAAATTGAATCAGTGAATAAAAAGCCTCCCTACCAGAAAAGACCCTAGACCAGACAGATTCACTGCTAAATTCCACTAGATGTACAAAGAAGGGCTAGTACCATTCCTACTGATATTTCTCCAATAACTCCAATATCAGAAACTGATATTTCTTCCTTAACTCATTCTATGAGGCCAGCATCATCCTGATACCAATACCTAGCAAAGACACATACAAAAAAGGAAACTTCAGGCCAATATCCTTGATGAACATAGACACAAAAATCCTTAACAAAATACTAGCACACAAAATCAAGCAGCACATCATAAAGCTAATCCGCCCCAATCAAGTAGGCGTTGTCCCTGGGATGCAAGGTTGGTTCAACGTACGTAAATCACTAAATGTGATTTATCACATAAATAGCTAACAATGAAAACCACATGATCATCTCAACAGCTGCAGAAAATGCTTTCCATAAAATTCAACATACCTTCATGTTAAAAACCCTTAACAAACTAGGCATCGAAAGAACATACCTCATAATAATAAGGGCCTTTTATGACAAACCCACAGCCAACATCATAGTGATTGGGCAAAAGCTGGAAGCATTCTCCTTAAAACCAGAAGGAGACAATGATGCCCTCTCTTGCCACTCCTGTCAAACATAGTAATGAAAGTCAAAGCCAGAGAAATCAGACAAGAGAAAGAAATAAAATGCAACCAAATAGGAAGAGAGGAAGTCAAACTATCCCTGTTGGCAGATGACATACCTAGAAAACTACATGGCCTCTGCCCAAAAGCTCCTTGATCTGATAAACAACTTGGGCAAGTTTCAGGATACAAAAGTGGTGTACAAAAATCAGTAGCAGTCCCATATTCGAACAATATCCAACCTGAGAGCCAAATCAAAAATGCAATCCCATTCACAATAGCCACAAAAAGCATAAAATATCTAGAAATAAAGCTAACCAGAGAGGTGGAACATCTTCACAGTGAGAATTGCAAAACACTTCTCAAAGAAATCAGAGATGACACAAAGGAAAAAATATTCCATGCTCATGGATAAGAAATATTGTTAAAATGGCCATACTGCCCATAAGCAATGTAAAGATTCAGTGCTATTCCTATCAAACTACCAATGACATTTTTTTTTTTTTTACAGAACTAGGAAAAGTTATTTTAAAATTCATATGGAACCAAAAAAGAATAGCCAAGGAAATCCTAAGCAAACAGAACAAAACCAGAAGCACTGCACTACCTGAACTCCAACTGTAATACAAGGCAACAGTAACCAAAACAGCATGGTACTAGCACAAAAACAGAGAGATCAATGGAACAGAACAGAGAACCCAGAAATAAAGCCACACACTCACAACCCTCTGGTCTTTGACAAGGTCAACAAAAACATGCAGTGAGGAAAGGACTCCCTATTGAATAAATGGTATTAGGATAACTGGCTGGCCATATGCAGAAGATTGAAACTTGGCCCCTTCCTTTCACCACATACAAAAATCAATTCAAGTTGGATTAAAGATTTAAATGTAAAACCTAAAACTATGAAAACCATGGACGATAACCTAGGAAATACCATTAGAGACACAGGATTTTGCAAAGATTTCATGATGAAGATGCCAAAAGTAATGCAATAAAAGCAAAAGATAACAAATGGGATCTAATTAAACTAAAGAACTTCTGCACACCAACATAAACTATCAACATAATACAGAGACAACCTACACAATGGAGATAATGACTTCTCAAAGACCTTAGAACAGAATTATCATTAAACCCAACAATCCCATAATTGGGTATATACCCAAAGGAATATGTTACTCTACCACAAAGACACCTGCATGTGTATGTCCATCACAGCATTATTCACAATAGTAAAGACACAGAATCAGCCTAAAATTTTATCAGCAGTAGAGTGGATAAGGAAAATGCGATGGGAGAGATCCAAGATGGCCAACTAGCTGCAGCTCAGGATTGTAGCTCCCAGTGAAAGTGCAGAGAGCGAGGGGATGCCGCAATTTCAGACGAATTTTTGTTGCCCACACACCAGGAGATTCCTGGCGGAAGAGCCCTATGGGTCACCAGCATGACTCTTTTGGCTGGCGCAGCTGTTTTGCTGGCGCCGCAGTGCGGTGCTTCTTGGTGCGGAGTACACGGGATGGGGTGCCCCTATAGTCGGGCTCAGCTGGTCACATACCCACAAGGAGAACAGCAATTGGAAGCGCTGAGGACTGAGAGTTTCACAGCAAGCACAGCCGAACCTGGGAAGAGGTCCAGCTCCGTGGGGAACGGGCATCCGCCAAAGGAAAACTAAGAAACAGAAAAAACTTCACCGGGTGGAGAGAGATCCAAGATGGCCGCTTAGCAGCAGCTCAGGATTGTAGCTCC
>PVKP010046976.1:0-15279 GCA_004027715.1 Plecturocebus donacophilus | reverse complement strand
AGGATTATGATAGTCAATTTGTGAGAACAAAATCTACTCTATACTACAGATAATCTTTTTTTTTTTTTTGAGATGGAGTGTTGCACTATAGGTGCATGCCACCATGCCCAGCTAATTTTCTGTATTTTTAGCAGAGACAAGCTTTCCCCATGTTGGCCAGGATGGTCTCGATCTCCTGACCTTGTGATCCACCTGCCTCGCCTCCCAAGTGCTGGTATTACAGGCTTGAGCCACTGCTCTGGTCAGATAATCTTAAAGTTCAGTAACAAAACAATGGAGTAAAGGAACTGTCTCTGAAATGAACACCAATCACAACATTTTAACAGAATTTAAAACTGTCTTTCTATCAACTAAAGCAAAGACAGAAAACGGTGATGTACATAAGCGACTTCATACTAAACAAAAATTGGGCAAGCATACATATTTCCTTCATGCAAATGAGTCTGAATTTAGAATTCCTCATTTATGTTAATATTTACTAAGATTAACGAAATACTATCTCCCCTATGTAATGGAGTGAATTCCCCCAACAGAACAAAGCTAACACCTTTAAATCTTTCAAATAAACAATGAAAGTATATACTATAAAAGAAAATTATCAGCCAGGCACGGTGGCTCACGCCTGTAATCCCAGCACTTTGAGAGGCCAAGGCGGGCAGATCACTAGGTCAGGATTCGAGATCATCCTGGCCAACGTGGTAAAACCCCGTCTCTACTAAAAAATACAAAAATTAGCTGAGCGTGGTGGTGCACACCCTGTGTTCCCAGCTACTCAGGAGGCTGAGGCAGGTGAATCGCTTCAACCCGGGAGGCAGAGGTTGCAGGGAGCAGATATGGTGCCACTGTACTCCAGCCTGGCGACACAGCAAGACTCAGTCTCAAAAAAAAAAGGAACGAAAAAACAAAAAAGAAAATTATCTGAACAAAATCAGAAGAAGATAAATAACTCAAGTGGGAGGAAAAAGTCCTAAATTCCAAGAACACATACAAATACTGATGAGCTAATTCTGAAGCTCTAAGCTACTCCTATGAAACAAATTGTAATTGTGTGTGCGTGTGTGTGTGTCGCGCACACCACTATACTCCACAGACACCTTTTTAGGCTACCTAACTACCTCACTTTAAAATGCATTAAATGTAGTTTAAAATAGAAATGTTATCACAAAACAGAAATTCTGGTGGCCAACATCACACAAGACAGCTTGTAAAACAGATCTGCACACAATACATCTGAAATAAATGACACTAACAACAATGTTGCACAAATCTTTTTCTTCATTTCTACTGGTGCAATGCACACTTCAATAGTAATAGTAATAGCTAAAATTCAACCATATTACTAATACTCATAAGATTTGTCTAATCTCACTCACTGGTAGCTCCTGTGAAATAAATGTATCACTCACTTTAAAAAAAAAAAAAACACCGCCACATAAATCAGTACTCCTACTATGAGCTTAAAGGAGAACATTACTATTATTATTTTCTTCAATCGAAAATAAGTCAAATGTTTCAAAAAATATGTGGTCTTTGATTCAAACTTTTGAGAGACAGTTAAATTAACTTCATAAATTAACAGTTTTTCTGTTGTCTTTGTGTAACAGTTTCTCTTTACTATTTACATATTTACATTGAGATGAGTTTCATCTCAATTTTAAGTTATTAGGCAAATATAATTATAGAACAAACTTAGCCTAGTTATCACAATTTATAGCACATAGTACAAACTGGTAAGTGAGTGTCTTCTTTATTAAATTCAAGAGTGAAAAGAGATCTCGGAAAGTGTTTGAAGAATACAATCAAAAACCAGGCTAAAGTAGCCAGTGAACAAAAAAGATTAATTTCTCCATAACGAATTAATATAATACACTATCAAACCTTAACATTATTTAAAGGAATGCCTTAAGAGGTAGGTTTTTTCCCAAACAAATATCTAATATATTCATGAATAACCAAAACATTCCAAAGAAAATGATAAGCTAGGCCAGGGCATGGTGGCTCACATCTGTAATTCCAACATTTTGGGAGGCCAAGGCTGGTGGATCACCTTAGGTCAAGAGTTCAAGACCAGCATGGTGAAATCCCATCTCTACTAAAAGTACAAAAAAATTAGCAGGGCACAGTAGCAGGCACCTGTAATACCAGCTGTTCAGGAGTCTGAGGCAAGAGAATCACTTGAACAAGGGGGTGGGAGGTTGCGATGAGCTGAGACTGGACCACTGCACTCCAGCAGGCAACAGAGTGGGACTCATTTCTCAAAAAAAAAGAAAGAAAGAAAAAAGAAAATGATAAGCTATATAAGCACCTGGTATAAACTCAATAAACAACATACTATCCTAAACCTTTGCCCATTCTTCTCACAAAAAACAGGCCCAACCTAACTTCTTCCCAACGAGTACTTCAAGCAACATGGATAGCAAAATATTTGTAGCATATAGTCCTAAGGTACATTATTGTCTCTTTAAAAATATGAACTCATCACACATACAAATGGCTCTTTAAAACGGTCCAGTAAACTGCTACACTATGCCTTAAATTGCTGTCTATTATGTACTTAAAAATATTTACTAGCAATTGGAGGTTAATATGGCAACTATTATGGGTGGCAATTATTGCTATTAAAAATATATAAATACTGTAACACCATGTGCTACTAACAACAAAGTACTAAACAAAAAACATACAGTAACAGATTGTAAATGTTTCCATTAAAGAAAATGAGGGCCCGGCGAGGGGGCTCACTCCTGTAATCCCAGCACTTTGGGAGGCTGAGGCAGGTGGATCACCTGAGGTCAAGAGTTCAAGACCAGCCTGATCAATATAGAGAAACCACGTCTCGACTAAAAATACAAAATTAGCCAGGCGTGGTGGCGCATGCCTGTAATTCCAGCTACTCGGGAGGCTGAGGCAGGAGAAGTGCATCAATTCAGGCAACAGAGGTTACCAATGAGCCTAGAGCACACCATTGCACTCCAGCCTGAACAATAACAGCAACTCCATCGCAAAAAATAAAAGACAGAAAATGAAAATGAACCACCATGGAAAAAAGATGCTTTAAACATAAATTATAAAATCACAATAAATTGGGATGGAAAAATACCCTGTGTATAGTATTTTGGAACTTTGAAGATTAGAGAAATCAATTCCCTTTTCCTCATTTCTACTTGATAGTCCACCCCATTTTGCTCTAGTTCAAAAAAAAAAAAAAAAAAAAAACAGATTTCATAGTTTCTACATTTACAACTATCTTCTCTTTCTGCAAAAAACAAATCCCTTAAGACAAAAATAAATTAGGTCAACAACAGATTACCTTAAAAGCTTCAAATATAGCATTAATGTTCTTCAACAGGAATTATGTACTAATGTGTGTATGCATGTCTCAATTTAACAAGAATTTGAGATTATCACCCAGTTATCCATAGTCAGGAAGATTCTAAGCAATAAAACATGAAAGTGGAGCACACATATCTGAGAATTAGAGATCACTCCTTCATATCAAAGAGTACGTACTTAAATCTAGTTATAGGGCAGAAAATCACTTTCTCCATACTAACTCAATAGAGAAAAATAAATATATACGTAACATCTGGAAATTATGTCTTCCCACAAGAATGAGTTCACATACCATAGAGTGTACCATTACACTTTTCAAAAAGGCAGATTTAACACACTTTTAACTGGATGATTAACTAAGTGAATATATAAAAAGTCACCAGGAAACATGATAGACAGCATAAGAAAATAGTTTTGAGTCAGAAAGGTACAGCCAAGCATGCATTTAATACTGTAGCTACAAATCTCACAGCAGCGAGAGTAAGAAACACATACAATGACCCATATCATATATACACAATGGTGTTTTTCACACATTAGGAAAAGGGAATGGATGTTGAAAAATTAATTTAGGAAACATGATTCCATGCAGTAAAAAAAATAGAAAATAAGTAAAAGACTAGCAGAAATCTTAAGGTGTCTCACTGCACAATCAACCTTCGGTAAGTCATAGTGAACACCTCAAGATAATATAAACTGGGTGAGTATTACCATGGTACAGAACTTTAATCTCATTTCAATCTAACTAATATGAGTATCTAGGTAAATTCTTTATAAATACTTTCTTCTGCTCAAAAATAAAACATACAGGCCAAAAGAAAAAATGCATGCTATAAACACATAAAGTGTTCTTATAAAAAACATGCTTTATTTTGAACAAGGGATGATTATATCTCCTTCAGAAGTAACTACTCTATACAACATAGTTTAGGCAATGCATTTTTAATATTCCAGGTTGCTGCTGCTGTATAGCATTGTCGAGAAAAAAAAATCTCAATTTGAAATCAGAAAAATGTACAAGTCAGCAGTTTAATTAATTCAAATTGTTTTAATAGTACCTCATCCACACTTCATGTACAAGAGAATGAAGACACTTAAAAATATGTATCAACTAAGCACTTCAATGGTTCTCTATTTCAAAGTTGCTACTTAAAAAATAATTAAAAAAAAAATTCAAAAGTCAATCCGTTGGTTTAAAGAGGTTCTGGAAGAAATATCCAAAACACAAATCTTTAGTCAGTCAAAATCAAAGTACAGAATTCTCTCCTACAAATATGCTTCTCCAAAAGAATCTCAAGCATTTTATCTCTGTACCGTTATCATCCTTACTGAAGTTTAAAAAAAAAAAAAAAAAAAAAGATAAAACAAATGATAAACTCTAAAGACTGGCTATACATATATTTTCATTTGTCTACAGAATCTGTACATACACAGCCATTACCAGCCAGCATCATATGTGATAATTTGGGAGATCTCTCTACTTGGTTATTTTAATTATGTGTCAATGTGGTCACCAGTTACCACACAAAAACCATTTTAAATACACCTTGATCAGTATGTTTGCCCATCTATGAAAGTCCCTGAACCTGACTGATACTAAATGACAGACTGAGGAGGGAAAAAGAGGCAAAAGAGGTTTCACTCCTACATACCAAAAGATCAAGGGAAAATTATTACAATACTAAGAGAAAGAATTACAACTTATAATTGAATTTTGAGATTATATATGTGGATTAAAATATTTCATAAAAAAAATTTACCTGATCTTACTAGAGCGGGAGCAATGATACTATATCACTGGGTCTTTGTAGGTAAAAATCACATGTTGATTTTTTGATCTGCATAAATACTGTAACACATTTAATAAAATAACACGTTTGAAAAGTTGGCAAGAATTTGCATTTCTCCATTAGTCTCATAGAAAAAAAGCATCTATGCCACCCATAATTAAATGTAACTAATTACAATTTGAACACTAAATTATTTATCCAGTGTAAACAAGGATTAAGTAGGAAATAATGCTTCTATCTACAGCGGGGGTTACAGAAAATAATTTCCAAAATGCATGCTCTCCAAAAGGGACTCACCTCCCCCCACTAAAAAAAAACCAGGGTACACAACTTATTAAGTTGGGTGTTTTTAAGGCTAAATTAAATAAACTGTTCAGCCAATTTTCCAATTATATTCTACGCTTGAAACGTAATTGCCTTACATCTGTTTACAAATCTATGCTCAATATTTAAACAAATTCGTACTCTCCCGGGCACATAGCTATACATACAGTAACTCATGCACAAAGCACATATTTAAAGACCACGCACTGCAATTATTAGCCTAAACGCCAGATTTAACAACGTGAATGTTTTCAGAGGTAGGTAATACGACCCAATAAAAAGCAAAGATGGCATTTACCACCAAATGTCACTGCCACCGCCAGGAAAGAGTTGCTGGAGCCCTATACATTTTTAATTTCGATGAATCGAGACGCCGTCGACGGGTGCCAGGCTTCCACGAGAACAATTGACACCCTAACTGCTTCAAGATTAAGGCAGGCGATTCAAATCCGAAGGAAAAGTTGTCAATTATCAGAGAGAGCGCGCGAGAGGCGAAGGCAGATAAAAGCGATGTTATCAAATCGCCCAGCTTGTTGCTTTTCTGTGTGTGTCGATTCGTTGTTAGGATAGAGAAAACAGTTTTTAAAAAGACACAGGAGGAGAGAAAGAAAAAGCTTTCTCCACCTTCCGTCGGCTCGGTGCAATGGCTTTACGGCTCTCCAGCGTAGTAAGCCCCGAGAGGCAGGCGGCTGTCGATGTTTACAATCGCCGGAGCTTCGGGTGCAAGAGTCCTTTCCTGACACAATCGCATTCAATCAACTGTTTTCGGGCGAAATTGCAGGTGTCATTACGGAATTTAAAAAAAATTCAAAAGGCAGGCGGGCGGGCAGGCAGCCTGATCCGACAAGGGGGAAGAGGTTGACGATCGGAGGCGCGGGCAGCACAAGGCAAAGCTTTCCACATTTAGGGGGGAAAAAGGGGGAAAGGGGAGGAGAAGGGGAGTGCGATTGCAACAGAGGGTGGGCGTTCGAAGTGCGACCCAGAATCCGCAGCTCTGAGACTTCCACATGCAAATTCCACGCCGAGCGCCGCGCTCACAAATGATTTTTAAAGAGCCAAATAAACACTGGATGGGATCCAAGGCGAGGGAGAGACGATCCAAAAGGGGGAGAATCGGCGAGAGGCGAACAGCGGGGAGACGCGAGGGAGGGGCGAAGTCCCGGCGGCGGGAGGAGAAAGTTGGTCGGCGGCGGAGGTCAGGAACCCCCCCTCCCCGGCAGAGCCCCCTCCCCGCAGCCCCGCTACTCACCAGCGAAAAGAGGTTGGAGTGACAATCCTCCAGGCTCGCCCCGTTCGCCACCCAGTTCGCTGCCGCAGTCATGATCCTCCGCGAGCCCGGCCGCCAGAGCGGGGCATGTCGGAGCGAGGCGTCCGAGGCGAGGTCGGGCCGGGCGGCGGCGCCTCGCCGGGGAGCGCGGGGCGGCCGGGCCGCCGCCGCCGGGGGAGGGCGCGAGGGCCGGCGGGCAGGCGGGAGGCGCCGCGGCGACGCCGCGCCGGGGGCGGCGGGCCCGGGCCGGCGGGGGGGTCCGCGGCGGCCGCGCGGCTCCTTCCTGCTCGGGCGGCGGCGGCGGCGGCGGCGGCGGCGGGGGGCGCTGTCCTCGCGGCCCGGCGCCCTCCCCGCCTCTCAGGGCCGCCGCTGCCTCCCGGGCCGGCGCTGCGGGCCGGCCGCCGCCTCCGCCTTCCCTGCTTCTCGGCCGCCGCCGCTGCTGCCGCTGCCGCTGCCGCTGCCGCCGCCTTGTTTATCTCCAGCCACCGACTCCCCCACGGCCCCCGCCGGCGCGCGAGGGGAGGCGAGCCCCGGAGCCGCCGCCGCCGCCTCGGAGCCGCCGCCGCCGCGGAGCGCGAACTCGCGAAGGGGGGGGTGCGGACGAAGCCAGCGGGCGACCCCGGCAGCCGAGCGACGTCCCCTCCTTCCTCTTCCTCCCCCACCCCCCCCTCCTCCCCAGTCAGCCTCGCTTCTCCTCCCTCCCCGGGCTCGCTTGCTCTGACAGCAATGGCGGCCGCCGACCGCGGCTCGGCCCGCCATTGGCTGGCGCCGGGTCACGTGACGGGCGCCGGCCGCGCGGGGGGAGCGGGGGACGGGCGGGGGAGGGGTCCGGAGTGGCGGCGGCGGTGGCGGCTCGCGGGAGGCGCTGCTGAGCCGAGCGCGGCCGAGTCCTCGGGCCGGGAAGAGGGAGGGAGGGAGACGGAGAGGGAGAGAAAGAAGTGCGGGCGGCCGAGCTCCCGGGCAGGCGGTGGACTGCCAGCCCGTGGCTGCCGTGGTCTGCCCCGCGTGGCCGCCCCGCCTCGTCGTGGTGCACGGATCGTGGCGGGGCGGGACCATGGGTCCCGGGCGTGCCCGGGGCGGCCACAGCAGGGGGCGCGGGTCCCCAGGCCTGTGTCCCCACTGCCCAGGCCGGCTAGCGTGGCGCG
Organism: Plecturocebus donacophilus; assembly: GCA_004027715.1. Taxonomy (NCBI): domain Eukaryota; kingdom Metazoa; phylum Chordata; class Mammalia; order Primates; family Pitheciidae; genus Plecturocebus; species Plecturocebus donacophilus. The sequence continues at coordinate 7,420 of PVKP010046976.1, read as the reverse complement.
GTGGGCCAGGTGGAGGGTCCGAGTGCTCTGGGGAGTGTGTCCTCGAAGGCTCGCGCCGCCGTCCGCCTTTTACAGAGGAGAAAACTGAAGCACAAAGGGATTAAGTCACTTGCCCGAGGTCGCACACCTGGGAAAGAGGAGTCCGGATTCGAACCTGCGCACAGTAAAGCCAAGCTCTTGGACTAGGTTTCACAGGCTTCGCCCAGGGATATTCACGGCTGCCATAGAGTAAGCGCTCACTGTGTTCCAGGCACTGTGCGTTTAATACAGAAATGTTTATTGGACCCTTACTGCTAGTTACTGTGTGCACTCATTCATTCATTCATTCATTGCATGTTTGCTGAGCTCCTGCTATAGTGCCAGAATCTGTTATAACTTCCAGGCTCTGTGCTAGGGCTCTGTTGGGAGCAGACCCTCCCTCTTAGCGGCATTCTTTCAATAACCAACATTTCCTGAGAGTATATGGTCTGGGAGTCCCGAGGAGTGCTGCTATGAAGAGAGGCTCTCCCAGTCCTCAAGAAACGGATCCCCGAAAAGGTGGGGAGGAGAAAGCAATGTCTTCACTAATAAGCCTCCAAACATGCAACAGCCAGCTGTTTCAGGTGGATTCGAGTAAAAGATGAAGAGTCGATGGCTGGCACAATGGCTCACACTGGTAATCCTAGCCAGAGGTTTAAAACAAGCCTGAGCAATGTAGCAAGACCCCCCGTCGCGACAAAAATTAGCCAGGCATAGTGGCATGTGCCTGTAGCCCTAGCTACTCGAGAGGTTGAGTGGGAAGGATCACTTGAGCGCTGGAGGCACAGGCTGCAGTGAGCTGAGATCGCATCACCGCACTCCAGCCTGAGTGACAGAGAAAGGCCCCTTCTCAAAAAAAATAAATAATAGGGGAACAGTAGAAGGCAGGGGAAAGACGAGAGTGTATAATAAGAGGAAAGAAGTCTTAGACACTTGAACTGAGCTTTGGAACTGCCACAAATACTGCCAAAGCAAAACACATGACCAACATGTTGTAATGTGTATTATCATGCAACATATTGTTAACAATGAATGTCCTTCCTATATTATCTCACATAATTGGCAGAGCAACTACCTCAAGTAGATACTGTTATTATTCTTAGGCTGTAAGTAGGTAAAGCTCAGAGGTGTGCAGTTAGTGTGTGGCTCAAACCCAGGGCCATCTGACTACAGAGCCCCAGCATGAATTCAGGAGGCTCCTTAGAAAGATGCCTCTGGCTGGCTTTGCCATCCCTCTAATCGCATTACTTTGACCAACATAGTTTAACTCTCCAAGCCTCATTTCCTAATCTGTCAAAAAATGATCCTGATTGCTGGCCCACTGACCTCAGGACAATAATGAGAATTTCTTCTAAGATACTGCTGATGGCCGGGCGAGGTGGCTCATGCCTGTAATGCCAGCACTTTGGGAGACCAAGGCAGGCAGATCACCTGAGGTCAGGAGTTCGAGACCAGCCTGGCCAACATGGTAAAACCCTGTCTCTAGTAAAAATACGAAAATTAGCCACGTGTGGTGGCGTGCACCTGTAGTCCCAGCTACTCGGGAGGCTGAGACAGAAGAATTGCTTGAACCCAGGAGGTGGAGGTTGCCTTGAGCCAAGATTGAGCCACTACACTCTCACCCAGGCAACAGAGGGAGACTCCATTCAAAAAGAAAAAGAAGGATACTGTCAATAAAAGTGTTAGAAAATAAAAATAAAAAACACTCTGTCAACATACACTGTGTTACTTAGGCCTGAGCAATTCCAGGGTATAATGTCCATCATATCCAGGGTCCATATATTTACCTCAGAGGTGAAGGTGTTTTTTGTTTGTTTGTTTTGTTTTGTTTTTATAGAGATGGGGGTTTCTCCATGTTGGTCAGGCTGGTCTTGAACTCGTGACCTCAGGTGATCCACCCACCTCAGCCTCCCAAAGTGCTAGGATTAAAGGCGTGAGCCACCGCGCCCAGCCAAAGGTGTTTTTATCCTACTCACCTAGACTCACCTAGTGACCAAATTGTCATTCTTCAGCAGGTTTAGGTTTAACTAAAAATAGTAATAAGAGGCCAGATACAATGGCTCACACCTGTAGTCCCAACACTTTGGGAGGCCAAGAACACTGGCTTGCTTGAGCCCAGGAGTTCAAGACCAGCCAGGGCAACATGACAAACTCTGGTCTTTACAAAAGATACAAAAAATGAGTTGGGTTTGGTGCACACCTGTAGTCCCAACTACCCAGGAGGCTAAGATAAGGAGGATCGCTTGAGCCCAGGAATTTGAGGCTGCAGTGCGCCATGATCTTGCCACTGCACTTCCACCTGGGTGACAGAGACCCTCTCTCAAAAATCAAATAATAATAATAGATCTTTCAGAGCAAAACCTAATAGAAACATGAACAAAGGACCTGGACAGTTTATAGAATAGGAAAGACCAGCTTTTAAATGCATTTCAGGCAACAGTGAACCACATATATAACAATGGTCCTATAAGATTATAATACCATATTTTTACTGTACTTTTTCCAAGTTTGGATATGTTTAGATACACACTTACCATTATATTATGACTGCCTGCAGTATTCAGTACAGTAACATGCCATACAGATTTGTGGCCTGGGAGCAATGGGCTACACCATATAGCCTGGGTGTGTAGTAGGCTATCTCATCTAGGTTTGTGTAAGTGTACTCTGTGATGTTTGCACAATGAGAAAATCACCTAATGTTACATTTCTCAGAACACATCCCCACCATTGACACTTGATTGTGTGTAAAATGATCCTCAACCTCACATTGCCAAGGCTGAATGTTTGTGTCCTCCCCAAACTTCATAAGAAGTTTGAAACTCTACTCACCACTGTAAAGGTATTTGAAGATGGGGCCCTTGGGAGGTAATTAGCATAAGGGTGGAGTCCTCATGAAGGGATTAGCGCCCTTATAGGAAGGGACCCAAGGGAGCTTGCTTCTCCTCTCTCTCTGCTGTGTGAAGACATAATCAAGAAGAGAGTCCTTACCAGGACCTGAACTGAAATGGCCAGCACCTGATCTTGGACTTTCCAGCCTCCAGAACTGTGTCAAGTAAACATCTGTTGTTTAAGCCACCCAGTCTATGATAATTTGTAATAGCAGCTGGAGCCAACTAAGACACTCGTCATAAGAAAAAGCAGAAATTAAAGCCACAAGAATTACTGACAGTATTTTAAAACTTAAGACAAATGTGGAGAGAAGTAGGACTCTCATACACTGCTGGTGGAAATATAAATTAACACCATAGCCTTGTGTTCATTCAACTAGCATCAAAATCTGTAGCACACACACTCTTTGACCCAGCTCTTCAACTTCCAGAAGTTTATCCAAACTCTAATCTGGGAGATGGAGTGAGCCTCTGTCTCAAAAATAAATAAATAAAATAAAATAATCAAATGTACATCTAATCTGTTCAGTGTAGTAAGTTATAAACAACGCAAATCAATAAATAAAATTGAAAACAGAGTAATCGATCAAATAGCATCATAAAAGTAAACTTAGAGCAAATAGACAAAACAAGACTGAAAAGAAGAAAGAAAAATACCCTCATCCAAGAAGATTTTCTTGGCTGTCAAAGTCACAGCCCTAAAGAGAAGGAGAAAATACTAGAAGTGCTGCTTCTGGTTGTGCTGACACCATGAGTACAGAATGGGAACCCAGGGAACCCAGTTCCAGTCTCAAATGCACTATGGAGCAGCCTATGATCTTGGACAAACTTTCTGGACCTCAGTTTCCTCATGTATGAAAACAATAACTCGGGTGATCTTTCAGATCATTTCTAGCAATGAAATTCTTTGACACTGCACAGTTGAAATTACTGATAAAGATCCACAAAGTGCTTACTCAATAGAGAAAGCTATGGGAGTGAATGAGAAACCTCAGGAGATAAGATGAAAAGAAAACAAAACAAAAACCATCAACTGACTAACAGGAAGCAGCAAAGAACAAGGCTTACAGATGTTTCAGTCCAGTTCCCTGTGTGGAAGACACCTGACAACCATCTTTATGACTTAGTTTCCCCATTTGTGAGATTGCCTGCTGCCCAGCGGGAAACAGAAGTTTCAGGTCTTAGAACAACAGGTTACTTCCCTTTCACAGTTACTAAATGTAATGGCAGAGAGAAAATGGAAGCAAAAATATGACCAGAGGAGGAACCATCTATTAGAAAGACCACAGGAAGCTGCCACAGCTGCAGGGTGGGAGCATTTTGTAGGAGTTAAGAATGTCGCTTCAGAATAAGAGACACCTGGCTTCCAATCTCTGCTCTGTTGGGCTCTAGCTGTGCAGCCTTGAGCAGGTCATTTAACCCCTCTGACCCCCATTTCTTCCTGTGCATTGACCTCCCAGAGTGATAGCTCAGAGAAAGTTCTTAGCGCAGTGCCTGACTCCAAAGGCTATGATCAATATCTTATAACCCTCACAGCCACTTGTACATTCTTGTATGAGGAAGAGGATCACCCAGTCACATCACATGAAGGATTTTTCCCTGTATAACCTAAACTTTATTGGATTTATTTTATTGCAAATAACAGAAGTACAGAATACCAGCTATAGAAATATACCAAGAAAAGGGGAATACTCTTCCCTCTACCCCGCTGAGATAACCAAAGTTCTCACATTGTTGTAGATAATCACTCTCCTTCCCCCAGACTCATACCAACCAACACAAAGACAAATTTCTAAGGGAATTTTTTTTTAACTTTTTATGAAAATGGAATCGTGTCACATATATTACTTTGCAATCTGCTTTTTCCACTTAATAGTTTATCACAAATACACCTCCAGACCTATATATCTACATCTAACTCATTCTTTTATTAGTTATGTAATGTTTCACAGAAGACCTGTTCCATAATTTATCAATTATTCCCCTATTCCTGAACATTCAGGGATTTTCCAGTGTTTTCCTACTTTAAATAAGGGTGCAATAAATAGCCTTATCCATATATCCTTATGTACTGACACTTTTATTTCTGTAGAATAAAGTCCCCAAAATAGGATTGCTTTTTTATTGTTAATAAATGTGTATTTTTATTGTTAATAAATACAGCCAGAAGACTTTTCCTCAAAGGTTGCAGCAATGCACACATCACAGTCCCTGGAGCTGTACAGGAAGAATGTATACCTCCTTACAATTTTGCCAGCATTTGGATGTTCCCAGTCTTTAAAATTGTTGCCAACCTGAGAGGTGAAAAAATATTATCATTTGTTTGCATTTCCTTTTTTTTCTCTCTATTTTTTGTGAGACAGAGTCTTGCTCTGTCACTCAGGTTGGAGTGCAATGGTGCAATCTTGGCTCACTGCAACCTCCACCTCCCGAGTTCAAGAGATTCTCCTACCTCATCCTCCCGAGTAGCTGGGATTACAGGTGTGTACCAACATGCACGGCTAATTTTTGTAGTTTTAGTAGAGACAAGATTTCGCCATATTGGCCAGGCTGGTTTCAAACTCTGGACCTCAAGTGATCCGCACACCTCAGCCTCACAAAGTGCTGGGATTACAGGCATGAGCCACCATGCCTGGCCTGCATTTGCTTTCCTTGAAATTCTAGTGAGGTTGATCTTCTCTTAGGTATCTCAGCCATTAGCATTTCCTCTTGAGTTGTTAGCTGTGTTTCAAGTCAGAAGCTTAAGACAAAAGAGAACCAAGTTCAGTTCCAATGAGACCAATAAGGAGCTTGGCACGATGACAGAACCTGGTCTTTGGTCACTCTCCCCTGGCACGGACAAGATAATTCATTCCACAATTTCATAAAGATTTTCTGAACATCTTTCATGTGGTAGGCCTATACTTTTCATTCCCTTTCATAATTCAATTTTTAAGTTGAGATGTTTCAAGTTTCCTCTTAAATGGTTTTATACCAATCGAGCTATGCTGTCTTGGGCAATAACAGCTTTGCTCATAACCACTAAGGATTTCCTAATTGTTCCAACCTCTCCCCTAAGACAGTACAGAGGATGAAGTAAAAACAACAGCAGTTATTGCTGGTTTAGAGAGGCAGTGTTTGTAGGTCACTGCTTGAGGCATGGGTCAGAGCAAGCATTTTAGTGTTGGACAAGACCTGGTTCAAATCCCAGCTCTGCCATTACTCTTCTGACCACCTTGGGCTGTGATTTAAACTCTCTATACCTGGCTTTTCTCATCCCTTAAGCAAGGTCATGTTCATACCAGCATCCTAGAACTATTGTGGCCATTCAGGGAGTTACTGCACACAAAGACTGGGAACCTGCCTGACACATAGTAAGTGTTCGATACATGTCAGCTTTATCATTAACATCCAAAGCTCCTTTTTATAAAACAAAGGAGGAGGCTGAACTCCAAGACATACCACCAAAGAAGTAATTTCAGCAATGATTTGAGCTGTTAAAAGTTCCAATGAGATTAATTTAACTTGATTCAGTGGCATTTTACCTACACCTTTTGTACACTTAAGAAGACCTCTTTTGCCTCAGGTAATGCTAATTCTAGTAGCCCACAATGAATTGCTTTCACATAGCCTATCATAAGGGCTAAGGAAGTTGTGAACAGTGTCATCTGATATTTTTCTTTGATGACACTGCTGCTGCTTGACCAAAAAAAGGTGAACTATATTTTTATATTTATAATTTTTTTGGCCTCCACTAAGTATTGCAGGCTATGGCCATCACAGGTGGTGAAATGTGTTACCTGGAACTAAATTCTGTTTTCTCTGGACAGACACGTGCACACACACACGCACACACACACACACACACACACACACACACACAAAACCAGAAACCTGAACAGTTCCAAAAGATTTTCACTCTTGTTGCCCAGGCTGGAGTGCAGTGGCACAATCTGGGCTCACTACAACCTCCGCCTCCCAGGTTCAAGTGATTCTCCTGCCTCAGCCTCCCAAGTAGCTGGGATTATAGGCATGTGCCACTATGCTTAGCTAATTTTGTATTTAGTGGAGACGGGGTTTCTCCATGTTTGTCAGGCTCGAACTCCCCACCTCAGATGATCCACCCACCTTGGCCTCCCAAAGTACTTGGATTACGGGCATGAGCCACTGGGCCTGGCCTGAACACAATCATTTTTAAGAAGAGGGAGTAAGATTGTGCCATGGCACTCCAGCCTGGAGTAACAGAACAAGACTGTCAAAAGAAAAGAAAAGTGCTCGCTTCGGCAGCACATATACTAAAATTGGAACGATACAGAGAAGATTAGCATGGCCCCTGTGCAAGGATGACACGCAAATTCGTGAAGCGTTCCATATTTAAAAAAAAAAAAGAAAAGAAAAGAAAAGAAAAGGGGAAGGGGAAAGGGAAGGGGAAGGGGAAGGGAGGGATGAAGGAAGGAAGGAAAGAAAGAGAAGAGAAGAGAAAGGAGAAGGAGAGGAGAGGAGGAGAGAGGGGGAGGGGGAGGGGAGGGGAG
>PVKP010046975.1:0-15279 GCA_004027715.1 Plecturocebus donacophilus | reverse complement strand
TTGGGAAGGATTCCCTCTTTTTGGATTATTTGAAATAGTTTCAGAAGGAACGGTACCAGCTCCTCTTTGTATGTCTGGTAGAATTCGGCTGTGAACCCATCTGGACCTGGGCTTTTTTTCGGTGGTAGGCTCTTAATCGCTGCCTCAACTTCCGACCTTGTTATTGGTCTATTCAGGGTTTCAACTTCTTCCTGGTTTATTTTTTTTTTTTACTAGAGATGATTTCTAGGAATCCTCTGTTCTGTTCAAACCAGAACTGCTCTTTCGCTATACCTTCTACAGAGCTATCAATCTGAATGAGCTTCAGTACCTTCTTTCTTTGATTGGGTTTCTGTTCACTGGATTCTGTATGTTTTCTTCCTTGCTTTGTATCCTTGGTGAAATTCATCCTCCAGGAACTTCATGAGAATGGATGCATAGAAAGTTAATTTTTTTGAAACCTTGCATATTTAAAAGTGTCTTGAGTCTGTCTTTGGCTTTCTTGTGTACTTTGGCTGGCTAAAGGATTCTATGCTGAAAATTATTTGCCTTCTGAATGTGAATACATTTCCACAGCGTCTTCTAGTGTCAAGGGGCTGATTTGGAGAACTGTAGCCTATTTTTGATTCCAAATTACTTGTAGAGGATTTATGTTTATTTCTCTGTACTGAAAGCTTTTAGAATCCTTTTCATCATTCCTATAGTTCTGAAATCTCATGACAATGTGTTTTGCTGGAGGTTTTTTTTTCACCTTTTTGCTGAGTGGATCCTTCCTATCAGAAAATGCATGTCCTTCACCTCTGGGACATTTTCTTATATGTCTTTTGTACTTTCTTCCCTGTCATTTTCTTCATCTTCTTTTTCTGATTAAATTTTGGAGTTTCAGGCCGGGTGAGGTGGCTCATGCTTGTAATCCTGGTACTTTGGGAGGCCCGAGTGGGTGGAACACTTGAGCCCATGAATTCAAGACCAGCCAGAGTAACATGGTGAAACCCTGTCTGTACTAAAAATACAAAAAATATTAGCTGGGCATGGTGGTGCATGCCTGTAGTCCCAGCTACTTGGGAGGCTGAGGTGGGAGGATCGCTTGAGCCTGGTAGATAGAGGTTGCAGTGAGCCAAGACCACACCACTGCACCCCATCCTGGGCAATGGAGCAAGACTCTGTCTCAAAAAAAATAAAGAGCTCCTAGATCAATTATTTTTTAATCTTTTTTTTTCCTGTTGTTAACTTCTATGTCTGTTCCACTTTTTTTCTGAGAGAGCGTATTGATTTTTATCTTCCTGTCATTTTATTGAATTTATAGATTTTTCCCGGTTCATTTTCTCTTCAGAATAAACTTCTTGCTCCTGTTGGTATTGGGAAGTACTAGTCACCTAGGCAGCGTGTGTACAGAGACATTGGGGCCCACTGTTCCTTAAGCAGAGCTTTGACAAGTCACCACCCCCTGCCCTGGGGATACCTAGTGCCTCCAACTCCTGAGCCTTTCTGAAATTTTACGGCATGAGTTGACTTCTCTCTGCCATCTTCCGCTGTGAACAGTTGATATCAGCTACACAGCTTTGTTAACTCCCTCATACACTGTCCATCTTCCAAGACATTCATTAACATTCCTCACACACTACCATATTCATTACTATTTTCATTAACCTATGGTTTTATATATTTTTTTATTCATTCATTGTTATTTTAGTGGCATTTTAGCAGTGGATAAATATATGTTTATATTCAATTTTCTTTGTGTAATCAAAATCACTAATTCTTTACTAAAGATATGACCAGGTCATCTGATTAACATGCTCTTAACATGTATCAAGCTCTAAATTAAATGTGCTATATAGATTATGTCTTTTAACTGGTCCTATGGGCAAGTTAATATTTATTTCTCCATTTTAAAGATAAGAAAACTAAAGCTTATAGAGTCTTAATAACTTGCCCAGGTACATATAATTGGTGAGTTGTGAAATCTGGTTTTATACAATTTCTGCCACCAAAGATTAGACTTTTATCCACTCTACTACATGCTCTTGATAGGAAATATTAGACTAGAGATTAAAACATTATTTTGAACTATTAGATTTTCATTAACTGTTAAAGGCACTTTCCAACAAGGATGGGATGCCTTATTATACCAGGAATGCTCTTCTGGAAATATTTACATGGGGGTTGGGTGGTTTTGGGTGAAGAATGTTGGGAGATGTGGGGAGATTTCTACGTCCAAATGAAACATGGACTTCAAAATTCCATTTAAACTGTTCAAGTCTATGATTCTGACTATTTTACTGCTAGGTTCTCCAACGATTAGGTTGCTGCTAAAGTAACTGAGTTTTTTGCCATTAAAAAGTAATTGCAAAAACTGCAGTTACTTTTGCACCAACATAATATCTCCTGGAACCTTTCTGTTAGATCAGTTAGGAGAACTGAGACCTTACTCTTTTGCCTATATTCATCCTGTATACATTGTGCATCAATGGGAAGTATAAACGAACTCTATCCTAAGGCATATTTTAGCATTCAATATTAAAAATAATAATAGGTATCATCTATTCAATGCTCACAATGTCCAGCTATTGTGCTAAGGGCTGTCTAAACATTGTTTCACTTAATTCTTACAACAATCTTGAGAAGCTGGGCCGTTATCATTCTAGACCAAAAAAAAAAAAAAAAAAATCCTGAATGTGGTTGTCTTAGTCTGCTCAGGCTGCTGTAACAAAATGCCATAGGCTTAACTAACAGAGATTTATTTTCTCATAGTTCTAGAGGCTAAAAGGTCCAAGATCAAGGTCCAAAAGTGTTGAGTTTGTGATGAGGGCTCTTTCTGGCTTATGGGTAGCTGCCTTTTCTCTTGTCCTCACATGGTGGTGAGGTATCTTTTTCTCTCTTCCTCTATTCATAAAGCCACCAATCCTATTGGATTAGGACCCCACCTTTTTGACCTCATTTAATCTAAATTACCTCCTAAAAGTCATACCTCCAAATACAGTCATATTAGGCATTAGAGCTTCAACAAATGAATTTCGGGGGGACATCATTCATTCCATAGCAGTGGTGGGCAATGTTTAGCTTGGCTTAATGGAAACATGACACTATTAATGTTATTGAGAACTGAAAAATGTTTCACCTGGAGGGAGACCATCTTTTACTATTTTCTGGATACTCCTGTGATCCCCCTTGAAGGAGGTGGATAGATCACCTGTTGGACAGTAGGACCCGGACCGTCTCAGCAATAGCAGGAAGGGCCAACTCTATTGTTGATTGTCAAATAGCAGGAAGAATTCAAAGGTTTTTGGGATTTGAGAAAACCTGATCCTTTGTGGAGGGAGTCTGCATGATCTTGATAAAGGACTTCCTCAGGTTGTCTTTAGGAGAAAAGTAATCTCTTAATGTCTCTCTATCTCTACTTGTTCTCGGATCAGAGATGGCTTTAGTGTCAAAACTTCGTGTTGTTTTCCTTCTTTCTGTCTGCAAAACCAACCCTGTTCTCCACAGGCTCTTTGTAACTTAATCCATTTCTTTTCTAGGAAGCTGAAGAAACTATTTCGAAAGCTGAAAGATGAGACAGAAGCTGGAGAAACTGACTCTGCCCATTCAAAGCATCCAGAGCAGTGGGACCTGGATTACAGCTTGGAACCATACACGGGACTGACTCCGGAGTACATGGAAATGAGTGAGAACCCATGCTCATGCCTTCCACTGGGGGCAGGTTCAGACATGTGATCTGTGGGGTTGAGGGGTGAAGGTAGAGGATTGGGGAAAATGACTGGGACAGCCTTTGCTTCTTCATGAGCTTCATCGCTATTCAGTGCTCCCTTCTGTGACACATGAAAGTTGAGAAGGATGAGGCAGAAAGAGCCCTGGAAGGAGAACCTAGAGCAGCTCAGTCAACAGTTTGGTGGATGATTCTAGGATGATGTTCTGTTTTCCTTGGCACTCCTCTCCTTATCTGTAAAATGAAGTTCGATCTCTCAGGCCCCTTTGCATGTTTTCTATTGCTGATAAAGCTGAAAGGGAAATAGTAAAATCTGAAATTTAAAAATACAGTTTCCATGAAAGAAGAGTAAAGTATCCGATGACACTTGGGTCAAGGATATCTAGATCTTGACTAGGAGAATGTAGGAGAGTCCCCTACTTTGATCAGATAAGGTTGGATAAGATTAAAGCTTTTAAATAAAAAGTTGGGTCTATTTCCTTAGGGAGTGAGAGGTGTATTTTTAGTTGCAGAGCCTCTAATTGTTTTAGATAAGGCTTGAAGGCAGGAGCACCCGTCAGTACAGGCTGATGGAACACAACCATTTTAGATGTGGCTTGGAAGCCATGAGTTCTCTTTGCACTCTTGGCTACTTGACTATAATCCTGATCATCTATTGGAATGGATATTTGAGAAGCCTCTTTCCAAGACTTGGAGGTAATAAATTAAAAGCATAGGATACCAAAGATCAAGAGCTTAGGTATAGGCTGGATGCAGTGGTTCACGCCTATAATCCTAGCACTTTGGGACGCCAAGACGGGTGGTTCACCTGAGGTCAGGAGTTTGAGACCAGCCTGGCCAACCTGGTGAAACCTTGTCTCTACTAAAAATACAAAAATTAGCTGGGCTTGGTGGCGGTTGCCTGTAATCCCAGCTACTCGGGAGGCTGAGGCACGAGAATTGCTTGATCCCGAGAGGTGGAGGTTGCAGTGAGCTGAGGTTGCATCACTGTACTCCAACCTGGCCAACAGAGTGAAAAAAAAAAAGATCTTAGATATAGCATCTAAACATTTACTCAATCTACGGTTTATGGGGAAACATCAATAAAATCCCACAAAAAAATCACTCAATGTTTAATTCAATACTTAGTATCATTGCACCTATCGCTGTGTTTGCATATGGCTCCTGCTCCCTTCCCCTGGTCACTTGTAGCAGAGGGCCTCAGTATCTTTGTGTGGACAGGATACCTCACTCATCATTTCTAATGGACATTTCTCCTATTCTGTTATAGGAAATTGCATGCGTGTGTTAGCAGTGGAGTAATGGGCAGGGACTAGATCAGATAGCCATGAAAATTTTGTCCTAGCTCTGGGATTTCTAAAATTCTAGGCAAAGCCTCAGCGTTGTAATCTGGAACAACTCACCAAAGAAACCATCATTATGTCTCCTTCAGAAATAATAGATTAAGAAAATATCAAGATCTGGTTTAAGGAAAAGTGTAGCTCCTTTATGCTTTTTATGTTTGGCTAAGAGCTACCTCTAATCCCTCTCCAATGCTGTATTTACACAAAGGTGATTGCTCATATTTCAGATGCCATTCTTCATCTGCCATCCTCTCACCTGTAAAGAAAGGAAGTGCTGCTAGAGATTGAGACTTCCACTTGGGAAGGGGCATACATTAAGAATCCCTGAGCTCTGTCTGTCTGCCTCCACCCTCTGACCCCAGTAGTCCCACCGTCGCCATCATCAACTAGCTGTGTGGGATTTATATGCCTGTCAGCCTGTCTGTTCAGCTATTTCACGGCTTCCTCTTTTGAGCAATTAAAGCAGAGACCCTAAAGTTTTCTAGTGTATGTAAATAGAAGTGTTCATAAGAGCAAAGAATGCATTCAACCTAAATGTCCATCAATGATAGACTGGATAAAGAAAACGTAGTACGTATACACTGTGGACTACCACGTAGCCATGAAAAAGAATGAGCTTATATCCTTTGAAGGGACATGGATGGAGCTGGAGGCCATTATCTTTAGCATACTAATGCAGGAACAGAAAACCAAGTACCGGATGTTTTCACTTATAAGTGGGAGCCAAACCATGAGAACACATGGACCCACAGAGGGGAACAACACACACTGGGGCCTGTTGGAGGGTGGAGGATGAGAGGAGGAAGACCATCAGGAAAAATAACTAATGGGCACTAGGCTTAATACCTGGGTGATAAAATAATTTGTACAACAAACCCCATGGCACAAGTTTACCTATGTAACAAACCTGCACTTGCACCCCCGAACTTAAAAGTTGAAAAAAGAGAAATAAAACATTAAAATACAACAAAAAGGAGGGGAGACTCTTGCACCATAGTTTCTGGGCTCAAATCCCAGCTTTTGACCAACTAGCTGGATAACCCTGAGTAAGTTATCCACTTATCCTTATCAAGACCTCTACGTCTCTCAATTTGCTTGGCTATTAAAAAAAATAATAATATCCACCTCATAGGACTGTTGTGAGTAATTAATAAATAGAAGAGGGTCTTAGTGCTAATGTAGTGCTTAGAAAAAGGCCTAGCACATATAAAAACTGTGTATTAAGTGTCCAATGTTATTTATCTTAATGGTTTTGAAGCCTGAGGAAGGCAGAGTTAGGGAAATATGCTCTATTATGTCAGGGCTATGCCATTGAATACACATCTACCATGTTATTATGTGTTTAAACTTGAGTGCTTACAAAGAAATGAGAAGAGTGAAAAAAAAGTAAAGAACCAGAAGATTTACTTGGTGACGTCAGAAAGGAATTTATACCAAGATTATAGAGAGTGAGATTCAGACCACAGACTGAAAAAACAAAAACAAACTCCACCACTTAAAATGAATAAAACAATCTTATACCTGGAATCTTGAAAAGAGAAAAGAAAACATGTCTCCCAAATCCAACTTTTTAATTTTTTTAGCATTTTGGTGACATTTCTTAGACCCTTTTTGTTATGTACATGAATTTAAAAATAAAATTGTGATCATACTCACATATTTATTTTTTATTTACCATTATATGAATAAATATTTCCAAGTTGTCACATAAAATTCAAAATGAATAGCTATGTAATAATCCCTTTAGTAAGCGTGCCATAGTTCACTTGCCTATCTTCCATTGGAGGCTTATTTCACAATTCCCCCCTGTTTCAGTCCTCTCATAAGCATTACTTTTGTGCATGTAATCTTTTATTTATAGTATTATTTCATCCAGATGGATTCATACAGGTATGATTAGGTATGGTCATTATATGGTTCTTGATTCATTTTACCAAATTGCTTTCTGAAAGAATAAGACCAATTCACCCAGGCATGGGCAATATATGAGAATACCCTTTCAGTCAGTGTAAATCACTTAATATCCTGAAGTCATGAGATATGAAAGAATTCTCAGTGTATAGGAAGCTTGAGATTCTCAGCCCCCTACGCCACTCTATTCCACGTTGTTGACCTGAATATTCTAGACTTGTCCTTAGCTTAGTTTCACATGGTGCTTCCTCTAGGAAGTCTTCCCAGGTCAAGCCCCAGTTCCTCTTGAGAGAAATCGTTATTTGTTTCTGTCCTAGTATTGTGTTTGGTACACACACTGATGGATCTTACTGAATTATAGTAGTATTGCTTACATATATGTTCTTCAACAGACCCAGTCTACTAGATTCTAAAGAGCAGTGGGTAGGGACCATGGCTTATTAATCTTCACAGCCTCCAGAATCTAGCACATTTCCTGGCATATAACAGACACTGCAGGCCAGGTGCAGTGGCTCACGCTTATAAACCCAGCACTTTGGGAGGCCGAGGCAGGAGGATTGCTTGAGGCCAGGAGCGCAGGACCAGCCTGAGCAACGTAGTGAGACCCTGTCTCTACAAAAAGGAAAAAAGAAAAAAAAGAAAGAAAATAGTAGAGTGTCGTGTGGTACACCTATAGTCCTAGCTACTTGGGAGGTTGAGGTGGAAGGATTGCTTGAGCCCAGGAGTTTGAGGCTGCAGTAAGCTACGATTGTACCAGTGCACTCCAGCTTAGGTGGCAGAGTGACACCCTATTTCAAACAACAACAACAACAACAACAAACCTCAAAGATTTGCTATGTCTGATACACAAAGATGAGAGAATGAACGAATGAATGCACATATTAATTGAGAGGAGGTTTCTTGACAGAGGTAACTCTATTATAATAACTTTACAAGACAAGTTTTGAAAGTTTACACTTTCAAAACAGGGCTTGGTTGATGGTGAACCACAGATATTCCGAAGAGGTTTCCAGCAGTGGGTGGGAGGTTAATTTAGTGATCCCCAAGATCTCTTCTGATTCTGGAGAGCTACATATAGATGATAAGAACAGAGAAGAGCATTCCAAGGAAAAAGACTAGCAAGTGCAGCGAGTCTCCTGGCCATGAATAACTGTTTGTTTGTTTGTTTGTTTGTTTTGAGACAGAGTCTTGCTGTGTCACCCAGGATGGAGTGCAGTGGCACCATCATGACTCACTACAGCCTTGACCTCCCAGGCTCAAGCGATCCTCTCGCCTCAGCCCCCCTAGTAACTGGCATTACAGGCATGCACCACCAAGCCTGGCTAATTTGTTTGATTTTTGTAGCAGTGAGGTTTCACTATGTTGCCCAGATTGGTCTCTAACTCCAGAACTCAAGCAAGCCTCCCACCTTGGCCTCTGAAATTGCTGGAATTGCAGGCATGAGCCACTATACCCTGCCACGAGTAACTGTTGACAAAGAAAAGCAAATGGTAGTTTTGAGGTATGGAGGTTTCCGATACAGACCTGGGATTAGTGGAGAACCCTGAAGACCAGACAGGCTTGCATTTCACATCAGGCCATATGGAGCAGTTGTAAAATCTTTGCCAATGCCGTGACTGTGTACTCTTTGCTTGGGAAATCGGGCAGCAAGTGCAGAAGAGGCATAGTAAGGCTTGGGAGGAAAACAGAAAACACGGGTGCACGAATTCATTTATCTATTTATTCATCAAACATGTATTAAGCACCTAAAGGGAGGAACAAGTCTGGAGATCAGGACAGTCTCTTCAGCAATTTGGGTTGTTCCTGATATTGACTGAGTCAACAATTCAGTTGATATTGATGCGGTCTTATCTGAAAGAGGAATCACACAGGAGTTTTTCAAGTTGGATTCACTCACAGAATTCTTTAGTCCATTTTGCTATGACTTTCAATCTTAGAGGGGTGTTCTAGAGACATGGCTATTTTGTTTCATATTTTATTTAAGTGTGAGGACAATGCTTTCTGAATTAGGTTTCTTTCATCTCTTTTATCTCTGGACTATCCTCTTAACCCTTTAAGAACATACTTTTTCTCATGTACAATCAAAGACTAGGCTGCAGAATAACCCTCTTCAAAGTTCATCGAGCAGCTAAGTGTGATTGGGGTGGGCACTGCAGTTGAACCACTGGGCTTTCGATCCTCACCCTGCTGCATGCTAGCTACATGACTCTGGTTTTGAGGCTTAAAGTCAGCCAGGCCCAATTTTCCCATCTGAAAAATAGGTTTTATGATAATAGCACCTACCTCATAGGACTATTCTGGGAATCAGGTGATGCATGTAGAGTGATAAACAGTGCTTGCACACGTAGACTCTCAATGAGCATTGACCACTGTTATTATTGCCAGAGTTCAGTTTCTCTCAAATCTAGAAAGTTTTTGACTCAAAACAATTTGAAGCTCCTGAATACAGTGATCTCTGAAGGTTCTTCCCATCCCATTGGTGTAGTCTGTCCCCTAATGGTTGAATAATGAGCGTACCAGACCCCAAGGCATATCTAAGAATCAGAAGCCTGAGCTCTAAGCACTCCAGGATGTTTGTCCTTTCAGAAAACTCTAAGCCCTTAGGGCTCTGTTGACAAGTCTGGAATCTCAAATGGGCTCTTTTTGTCATTTGTTTTTCTAAAACACATAAGCTTTTGTTCCTCTAGTCATCCAGAAAGTAATCCCTATTATAGTCCTGTCTCAGGAATTCAATTATCTCCCTTGGAGGCTTCCTCCAGCTTCTTTTTTTTTTGAATTGTAATTTAGGTTCTGGGGTACATGTGCAGATCATGCAGGATTGTTGCATAGGTACATACAAGGCAAGGTGGTTTGCTGCCTTCATCCCCCCATCACCTATATCTGGTATTTCTCCCCACGTTATCCCTCTCCACCCTCCCCACCCTCCGCTGTCCCTCCCCTAGCCCTCCCAAACTGACTGCAGTGTGTGATGCTACCCTCCCTGTATCCACATGTTCTAATTGTTCAACACTGGCCTATGAGTGAGAACATGCAGTGTTTGGTTTTCTGTTCTTGTGTCAGTTTGCTGAGAATGATGGTTTCCAGATTCATCCATGTGCCTATGAAGGACACAAACTCATCATTTTTTTATGGCTGTGTAGTATTCTATGGTATATATGTGCTGCATTTTCTTTATCCAGTCTATTGTTGATGGACATTTGGGTTGGTTCCAAGTCTTTGCTATTGTAAACAGGGCTGCAATGAACATACATGTGCATGTGTCTTTATAACAGAGCAATTTATAATTATTTGGGTATATACCCAGTAATGGGATTCCTGGGTCAAATGGAATTTCTGTTTCTAGGTCCTTGAGGAATTACCACACTGTCTTCCATAATGGTTGCACTAATTTGCACTCCCACCAACAGTGTAAAAGTGTTCCTATTTTTCCACCTCCTCTCCAGCATCCGTTGTCTCCAGATGTTTTAATGATTGCCATTCTAACTGGTGTAAGATGGTATCTCAATGTAGTTTTGATTTGCATTTCTCTAATGACCAGTGATGATGAGCATTTTTTCATGTTTATTGGCCTCATGTATGTCTTCTTTTGTAAAGTGTCTGTTCATATCCTTTGCCCACTTTTGAATGGGCTTATTTGTTTTTTTCTTGTAAATCTGTTTTAGTTCTTTGTAGATTCTGGATATTAGCCCTTTGTCAGATGGGTAGATTGCAAAAATTTTTTCCCATTCTGTTGGTTGCCAGTTTGCTCTAATGATTGTTTCTTTTGCTGTGCAGAAGCTCTGGAGTTTAATTAGATCCCATTTGTCTATGGCTTTTGTTGCCATTGCTTTTGGTGTTTTAGCCATGAAGTCCTTGCCTATGCTTATGTCCTGAATGGTTTTGCCTAGGTTTTCTTCTAGGGTTTTTTATGGTGTTAGGTCTTATGTTTAGATCTTTAATCCAACTGGAGTTAATTTTAGTGTAAGGTGTCAGGAAGGGGTCCAGTTTCTGCTTTCTGCACATGGCTAGCCAATTTTCCCAACACCATTTATTAAACAGGGAATCCTTTCCCCATTGCTTGTTTTTGTCAGGTTTGTCAAAGATCGGATGATTATAGACGTGTGGTGTTGCTTCTGAGAACTCTGTTCTGTTCCATTGGTCTATGTCTCTGTTTTGGTACCAGTACCACGCTGTTTTGATTACAGTGGCCTTAGAGTATAGTTTGAAGTCAGGCAGCATGTTGCCTCCAGCTTTGTTCTTCTTGCTTAGGATTGTTTTGGCTATGCAGGCTCTCTTTTGGTTCCATATGAAGTTTGAAGTGGCTTTTTCCAGTTCTGGGAAGAAGGTCATTGGTAGCTTGATGGGGATAGCATTGAATCTTTAAAATAATTTGGGCAGTATGGCCATTTTCATGATGTTAATTCTTCCCAACTATGAGCATGGAATGTTTTTCTCTCTGTTTGTGTCCTCTCTTCTTTCATTGAGCAGTACTTTGTAGTTCTCCTTGAAGAGGTCCTTTACATCCTTTGTTAGTTGTATTCCTAGATATTTTAATCTCTTTGTAGCAATTGTGAATGGGAGTTCACTTTTGATTTGGCTGTTTGTCTTTTATTGGTGTATAGAAATGCTTGTGATTTCTGCACATTGATTTTGTATCCTGAGACTTTGCTGAAGTTGCTTATCAATTTCAGGAGATTTTGGGCTGAGACGACGGGGTCTTCTAAATATACAATCATGTCATCTGCAAATAGAGACAATTTGGTTTCCTCTTTTCCTATTTGAATACCCTTTATTTCTTTTTCTTGCCTGACTGCTCTGGCTAGAACTTCCAATCCTATATTGAATAGGAGTGGTGAGAGAGGGCATTCTTGTCTTGTGCCAGGTTTCAAAGGAAATGCTTCCAGTTTTTGCCCGTTCAGTATGATATTGGCTGTGGGTTTGTCATAAATAACTTTTATTCTTTTGTAATACTTTCTGTTGATACCTAATTTATTGAGGATTTTTAGCATAAAGGCTGTTGAATTTTGTCGAAGGCCTTCTCTGCATCTATTGAGATAATTGTGTGGTTTTTGTCTTTGGTTCTGTTTATGTGATGGATTACATTTATAGACTTGCCTATGTTGAACCAGCTTTGCATCCCTGGGATGAAGCCTACTTGATCGTGGTAGATAAGTTTTTTGATTTGCTGTTGGTTTAAAGTCTATTTTATCAGAGACGAGAATTGCAACTCCTGCTTTCTTTTGCTTTCCATTTGCTTGATAAATCTTCCTCCATCCCTTTATTTTGAGTCTATGTGTGTCTTTGCATGTGAGATGGGTCTCCTGAATACAGCACACTGATGATTCTTGGCTCTTTATCCAATTTGCCAGTCTGTGTCTTTTGATTGGGGCATTTAGTCCATTTACATTTAATGTTAATATTGTTATGTGTGAATTTGATCCTGCCACTTTATTACTGGTTGGTTGTTTTGCCCTTTGATTAGCATAATTTCTTCATTGCATCATTGGTCTTTACCGTTTGGTTCTTTTTTTGCAGTGGCTGGTACTGGTTTTTTCTTTCTGTGTTTAGTGCTTCCTTTAGGAGCTCTTGTAGGGCAGGTCTGGTAGTGACAAAATCTCTCAGATATTGCTTGTCTGTAAAGGATTTTATTTCTCCATCACTTATGAAGCTTAGTTTGGCTGGATATGAAATTCTGAGTTGAAAGTCCTTTCCTTTAAGGATGTCGAATATTGGCCCCCACTCTCTTCTGGCTTGTAGGGTTTCTGCAAAGAGATCTACTATGAGTCTGATGTGCTTCCCTTTGTGGGTGACCCGACCTTTCTCTCTGGCTATGCTTAGCATTTTTTCCTTTGTTTCAACCCTGGTGAATCTGACAATTATGTGCCTTGGGGTTGCTCTTCTAGAGGAGTATTGTTGTGGTGTTCTCTGTATTTCCTTTATTTGAATGTTGGCCTGCCTTGCTAGGTTGGGGAAGTTCTCCTGGATAATATACTGAAGCGTGTTTTCCAGCTTGGATTCTTCTTCCCTGTCATCTTCCAGTAGACTGATGAGGCGTAGATTAGGTCTTTTCACATAATCCCATATTTCTTGAAGGCTTTGTTCATTTCTTTTCACTCTTTGTTCTCTTTTATTGCCTTCTTGTTTTATTTCATTGAGTTGATATCTGATATCCTTTCCTCTGCTTGATCTATTCTATTCAGCTATTGAAACTTGTGTATGCTTCTTGAAGTTCTTGTGCTGGTTTTTCAGCTCCATCAAGTTGTTTTTGTTCTTCTCTAAGCTGGTTACTCTAGTTAGCATTTCTTCTAACCTTTTCTCAAGGTTTTTACTTTCTTTGCATTGGGATAGAACATGTTCCTTTAACTCAGAGAATTTTGTTATTACCCACCTTCTGAAGCCTGCTTCTGTCAATTCATCAAATTTGTTCTCTGTCCAGCTTTGTTCCCTTGCTGGTGAGGAGTTGTGATCTCTTGGTGGGGGAGAGGCATTCTCGTTTTTGAGGGTTTCATTCTTCTTGCGCTGTTTTCTTCCCATCTCCTTGGATTTATATAGTTTTGATCTCAGGTAGCTGCTTGGGGAGGCTGCCTTTCCTTTGTCTGCCTGCAGAGGCGCTGCTGGCCTGCCACGGATTCAGTGGAGCTGCTGCGTCTTTTATTTACTCAGGAAAACGAGTCTGGCTTCTGCAATGGCAGCTGCCCTTCCCCTAGCCAAGCTCGTTCATTCCTGGTCACTCTCTAACTGATGTTCTGGGTGCAAAACTCTGAAGTGAGAGTTTTTTTAGTCTCTGGGCTTTGTGTGGGGGGACCTGTCCTGCCGGATGGGCTGTTTCCCTGTTTTCAGTTCCACTTCTTTCTGGGGGCAGGTGTCTCCGTCCAGCCGGCTTTCTGACTTTTGCGTCAGCCATTGCTTCTGCCTAGATGTATGGTGACAGCCCGGGTGCTGACCGAAGTTGCTGTTCTGCCCTGTTCATGCAGCTTGCTGAGGCTTTTCAGCCTGGCGAAGATCTCCTGGTCTGTAGGTTGTAGAAGGCTTGGGTGGAGCGCTGTACCTGAACCGAAGTCCCAGAGAGGGAGATCCCCCGGTCCTCCGGTCAGTTGCACACACCTCCTTGGTGGGGCAGTGCCCCACCTTGCCTCAACTTGCTCTATTTGGTTTATACTCACTGTCCAACCAGACCCACAGAATGAACCTGGTACCTCGTTTGAAATTGTGGAGACCACTCGGCTTCTGCTTCTCTCTTGCTGGGAGCTGCTTTCTGGAGCTGCCTCTTATTCGGCCATCTTGGGATGTCCCCTCTCCCAGCTTCTTAAACGTAACCAGAATTTTGAAGCCCTTGGGCTATTTCTATAGGTGATGAGATGAATTTCTTGTCATTCACACAGTCATGAGGGCAGATCTTATTTTTCTTGGTCATGAGTTGTTAAACCCTAACAGAAAGGGAAGTGCATCAGTGATTGTATGTTTACTGATTCATTTATTTATTTATTTATTTTATAGAAACTTAAGGCAGACTGTCACTAAATTTAAATGCTTCTTGTAAATGTGAGCATTTACTCTAATGAAGTATTCAGTTTTCAAAGATTATACTTGGAAATAATATTTTACAAGTAAAATATAAGTGTCTTTTCTAATCTCATGTAGAAATTAACTCATTGTATTTTATAATAAATATTTTCTGAAGGCTGAATATTGTCCCATGCCCCATCATAATTTATTTTAAATATCTTTTCTTTCAAAATTGAGACATGCACTTTTTTTTTTTTTTTTATGGAAAGAAGAGAAAGCACCTGCAATTCTCTGCTACTGAGAATGAGGATTTTTTTTTATTATTATTGAACTAGAAATGATCCAGTTCCTTCCAAACTGTTTCCTTTCTTTTTTCTTCTTTTTAAGAGAAAGAAAGAAGTAGAACAAAAGAGAAAAAAGAAAGAGAAGGAGGGAGAGAGAACGAGAATCTTGCTCTATTGCTCAGGATTTCATTTAAATCTGTGAAATGCTTATGCAGTTACTAAAAAGTGATTTATTTCCTATTATGTGATCACTTTTAGAATAGGTATGATATAATATTGAAAAAATATATGTTTTGTGGATATGAGGTGTAGGTTCTGTAAATATTTATTAAATTTGCTTGTTCCAGGTCTGAGTTCAAATCTGTTTTGTTTTTTTTTTCCTTTCCATTAGGTTGGTAGATCTACCTCCATCCCTTTATGTTAAGTCTTTGTGTATCCTTGCCTATAAGAAAGGTCTGAATACAGTGTACCAATGGGTTTTAACTTTTTATTCAGTTTGTCTAAGTGTACGTTTTGATTGGGGCATTTAATCCCTTTAAGTTTAGGCTTAATATTGATATATGTGAAT
>PVKP010046974.1:0-15253 GCA_004027715.1 Plecturocebus donacophilus | reverse complement strand
CTTTACTAAAAAAAAAAAAAAAAAAAAAAAAATACAAAAATTACCTGGGTGTGGTGGTGCACGTCTGTAGTCTCAGCTACTTGGGAGGCTGAGGCAGGAGAATCACTTGAACCCAGGAGGCAGAGGTTTCAGTGAGGCAAGATCGCACCACTGCACTCCAGCCTGGGCAACTAGACTGAAATTCTGTCTCAAAAACAAACAAATAAAAAACTATGTCCAAAGTGTATAAACAACAAAAAAAGAGATAGTCTCATTCTGTTGCCCAGGCTAGAGTGCAGTGGTTCGATCTCAGTTCACTGCAACCTCCGCCTCCTGGGTTCAAGTGATTCTCTCGCCTCAGCCTCCCTCCTGAGTAGCTGGGATTACATACGTGCACCACCACGCCTGGCTAATTTTTGGATTTTTAGTAGAGACGGGGTTTCACCATTTTGGCCAGGCTAGTCTGGAACTCCTGACCTCAAGGGATCTGCCTGCCTGGGCCTTCCAAAGTGCTGAGATTACAGGTGTGAGCCACTGCAGCTGGCCAATCTCCAAAGTTTTAAAACTGTAAGATTTTATATTTCAGATCCAGATTCCGGGCTTCTCATGAGACATTAGAAGATCCAGTCACTCTGGGCCTAAGTCCTCAGCCGGCCTGAGCACCAGCCACCTGGCTTGGTGGGGGTCCCAGGGCACCCAGTTTTGCTTCTTCCCTCACATGAGCCCGGGCACAACTGAGCAGGGGTGGAGTTCGCCCCTGTGTCCTCCGGCCCTCAAAGCCCCTAACCTTCCAACCTGCACCCTGCTTCCCAAACCCCTCCTCCTCTTCAGCGCCTGCTAGGCTTCCAGCCTTGGGAGAGGAGGTTATTGGTTATCTTGTTTCATAGTCTCAGACAACAGATTACACTGTATTCTTTCAGAGAAGGAATCAGGCTCCTCCCACCCCTGGCCAAAGGGCACAGATCAACCTCTCCAGAGGCTATAAACTGGGCCTGGCTGGAACAGCCCCCCGCCCCTTCCTAACCCACCCAGACCTCCAGGTCCAACAGCAGCACATTGTCCCAGCTTCCCTCTGCCTGTTCATGTGCTCCCCTCTACATTCCAGGACTTGTAACCATGCCTCCCACCCTAGCACTCCCACCCCAACCCCCCTACCCCTGCCCCAATTTAAGATCCTGCTTAGTTCCCTGGGCCATCCCCAGGCCTTCTAGGGAGCCTCCCTGCCTCTCCATTGAAAGAACCCACTGTTGCCGACTGCCTGAGTTGTGGGCCCAAGTCCTTGTCCTTCCTATTGGAAGGCCAGTCGTGGGCCCTTTCAAAAGGTGTCGCAGCAAGCTATAAGGGCAGGCAGACCATGACACAAAGTGCAGCTGAGGAGGGAAGCTGGTTCAAAGTGAAAAAAATCTCGCCCGTTCCAGCAGCCACTCAGCCTGACTTCTCTCCAGCTTGGTTCTCAGTGATCCCTCTCAGGTTTAGCGCCTATCTTTAAAACACAAGGGTGTGGCAAAGTTCCCCTCGCCACCCTCCCCGCAAGCCAACGAGAAGATGAAATCAGGCTGGAATAGGTATGGAGTGAATTTCCAGCTCCTCTGCATTGGTTCAGGAATAGTGGCTCTCACAGCACCTTTCCAAACTGGCTTTTGTTGTTTGTTTCTTCTGAGGCTCACTCTGTCACTCTGTCACCCAGGCTGGAGTGCAATGGCACGATCGTACCTTGCTGTAGCCTCAAATTCCTGGGCTCAAGCGATCCTCCTGCCTCATCCTTCCAAGTAGCTGGGACTACAAGCATGTGCCACCACACCCAGCTAATTTTTAATTTTTCTTTTTGTAGAGATGGGGTCTTACTATGTTGCTCAGACTGGTCTCAAACTCATGGGCTCAAGTGATCCTTCCGCCTCGGCCTCCCAAAGTCCTATGATTACAAGTGTGAGCCACTGTGTTCCCAAACTGACATTTTGTACCTGCTCTCTGTTTCAGACCCTTCAAGACCACTTGGCATTCAGGAGCACTGGGCTGGGATCCCAAGGATGGCCCTGAAATTACCATAGTGAATGAAGATAAGGCTGCAGATAAACCCAGAAGGATTTCAGTACCTCCCGCAGGAATCTGAGTCTTGACTAAGGACACGTAGATTTACTAAACAATCAAGCGCTGGCCTAAAAACACTCCCCCAACCTGACTCTCTTGACCTCAGTTCCTGTTACGTCTTCTTCTTGCTCACAGTGCTGTAGCCTCATTGGCCTCCCGTGGAATAAGCGGCAGCCTCTGGCCTCAGGGCCTTAGCGGGGGCTGTTCCCACTGCCTGGTCCGCTCTTCCCACAGCGCCACCCCACTCACCTCTCACTGTCCTCAGGTCCCCTTCACAGGTAGGCCTTCCCTGTCTCCCAATTTATTTATTTATTTATTTATTTATTTTTGAGACAGATCTTGCTCTGTGGCCCAGGCTGGAGTGCAGTGGCCCGATCTCAGCTCACTGCAACCTCTGCCTCCTGGGTTCAAGCAGTTCTTCTGCCTCAGCCTCCAGAGCAGCTGGGATTGAAGGCACCCACCACCATACCTGGCTAATTTTTGTATTTTTAGTAGAGATCGAGGTGTCACCATGTTGGCCAGACTGGTCTTGAACTCATGACCTCAGGTAATCCACTCCCCTCAGCATCCCAAAGTGCTGAGATTATAGGCATGAGCCACCACACCCAGCCCCTTCTCTCAATTTAAAATCCTGGCCCCAAACCAGAGGCAGTGCCTCACGCCTGTAATCCCAGCACTTTGGGAGTCAGAGGCAGGCGTTGCTTGAGTTTGAGACCACTGGACAACGTGGCAAAATTCTCTCTACAAAATATACAAAATATGCCGGGTGCGGTGGCAGGCGCCTTAATCCCAGCTACTTGGGAGGCTGAGGCAGATGTGCCAGGCTCACGTCTGTAATCCCAGCACTTTGGGAGGCTGAGGTGGATGGATCACGAAGTCAGGAGTTCAAGACCAGTCTGGCCAAGATGGTGAAAACCCATCTCTACTAAAAATACAAAAATTAGCCAGGCATGGTGGCAGGTGCCTGTAATCCCAGCTACTGGGGAGGCTGAGGCGGGAGAATCACCTGAACCTGGGCGGCAGAGGTTGCAGTCAGCTAAGATCGTGCCACTGCACTCCAGCTTGGGGGATAGAGTGAGACTCTGTCTCAAAAAAAAAAAAAAAAAAAAAAAAAATTAGCTGGACTTGGTGGCAAATGCCTGTGGTCCCAGCTACTCAGGAGGTTGAGGTGGGAGAATCACTGGAGCCCACAGAGGTTGAGGCTGCAGTGAGCGTTGATCACACCACTGCATTCCAGCCTGGACAACAGAGTGAGACCATCTCAAAAAAAAAAGAGTAACACCATGTCTCAAAAATAATAAATAATGGTTTTTAAAATGATAATAAAGGCCAGGCATGATGGCTCACACCTATAATCCCAACACTTTGGGAAGCTGAGGCAGGCAGATCACCAGGTCAGGAGTTCGAGACCAGCCTGGACAACACATGAAACCCCATCTCTAATAAAAGTACAAAATTTAGCTGGGTGTGGTGGCACATGTCTGTGATCCCAGCTACTAGAGAGGCTGAGGCAGGAGAATCACTTGAACTCGGGAGGCAGAGGTTGTAGTGAGCCGAGATCATGCCATTGCACTTCAGCCTGGGTGACGGAGCAAGACTCTGTCTCAAAACAAATTAATAATAATAATAATGATAACAATATTAATACGGCCGGGTGTGGTGGCTCACACCTGTAATCCCAGCCCTTTGGGAGGCTGAGGCGGGCAGATCACAAGGTCAAGAGATGGAGACCATCCTGGCCAACATGGTGAAACCCCGTCTCTACTCAAAATGCAAAAAAAAAAATTAGCCTGGTTTGCTTGTAGCCATTACTGGAGGTTAAAAAAAAAAAAAAAAATTAGCCTGGCATGGTGGCGAGTGCCTGTCCCAGCTGCTCTGGAGGCTGAGGCAGGAGAATTCCTTGAATCCAGGAGGCGGAGGTTGCAGTGAGCTGAGATTGCATCACTGCGCTCCAGCCTGGGTGACAGAGCAGACTCTGTCTCCAAAAAAAAAAGCCAAAACCACAAATAGTGTTCTGCTACTTTTTAACAAGTGTCACAGTAGGCATTTCCTAAAACTCGGAGTCTCATTTGTAAAGTGAGGATAACATAAATCACAAAAACAATGTAGCCCAAAGCAGCCCTGAGTGAGGAAGATGCTTATACTACAATGTTACCATTCTCAGGAGGAGCAGAGTTCAATGCAGGGCTCCTGATTTGGGCTCCTCCAAGCTCCTGAGCACTGCTGGCTGTATCCCCCGCCTCTCCTTTCCTTTCTTCACCTTTCCTCTGGAGAGGCCACCGCCAGCCCCTTCTAAGGTGGGAGTGAGTGGGAGATATGCAAACCTAGTTGGACCCGGGGGAGCTGCTAGCCTTGCCCATCTTGGTCTCAGCTCTCGAAGGCCCCGATGGGAAGCTTCTCAGGGTCCTCCCCTCTCAGGCCCTGCTCATGGAGGGTCCGTGGCCCACAGGCTTCAGAGGTCCCCTGGCCCCCAGCCCTGCCAGCCTGAAGATGCCGTCCTGGGGCATTCTCCTCTCCTTACCCAGCCAGGCCTCGGCTCTTTATCCCCACACCCTTTCAGGACGTCCTGCCCACCCCTGACTGCTCCCAGGGCACAGCTTTGGCCCCAGGCTCTTTCAGGCACTTCTCCCAGGGAACCTGACCTCTGGGGCATCCCTGGTCGGGTCACTCCTGGCAGGGCTTCCTCCTCTTCCATCTTCAGCAGAGAGGCAGCAGGGTGCGGTATCTAGGTCTGGGTTTGGTCCCCGGTCAGTCTGAGTTTTAGTGTGACCTTGGGGAAGGAATCCATAGCCCTTCTCTATGGGGGGGTGGGGCTGGACAAAGTGAGTTCTAAAGCTCTCAGTGTCCCCAGCTGAAGACTGGAGGGGTGTGGTCTCTACACCACATCCAGGGCACTAGGCTGACAAAGATCCTGAGGCGACAGATCTGGGCTCAATGGGAAACAGCTCCCCCTCAACCCCTCACCCCATAGTCAACACCTGAGCAGCTCCCGTGAGCTCCGCCTCCCAACTGGATTCTGAACCCAGCCACTCCCACCTCATGTGCCTTCCACTCAGACCCTGCAGTGGCCCGTTAACCACTGAGATGTGACCTCGGCCACTGAAAATACACCGGTGGTTGGCTGGGCGCAATGGCTCACACCTGTAATCCCAGCACTTTGAGAGGCCAAGGCAGTGGATCACAAGGTTGGTAGTTGGAGACCAGCCTGGCCAACATGGTGAAACCCTGTCTCTACTAAAAATACAAAAATTAGCTGGCTGTGGTGACGCGCCTGTAATCCCAGTTACTTGGGAGGCTGAGGTTGCAGTGAGCTGAGATCGTGCCATTGCACTCCAGCCTAGGTGACAAAGCGAGACTCTGTCTCAAAAATAAAAAAAAAATAAATAAATAAAATAAAATACACTAGTGGCTTCTTCTTCCCTTAGCATGAAATGCACATTCTTTCCCAGGGCCTGCTATGATTTAGCCCCTGCCTACCTCAGACCCCATTTCAAACCTCACTCTCCCTCCCTGTCTGCCTGTCACCTCAACATGCCTCAGGCCTCTGCCTGTTGTTCTTCGGCCTAGAATGATCTCCCCCAATCCTCCATGACTGCCTGCTACTCAAGGCTCAGATCACAACTGCAAAGCCTCTGCACAGAAGCCCTCCTCGATCAGTCTTCAGTGGGCTCCCTTCCTGTGCAGGGGATGCCCTGCTTTATCTTCTTCATGGTATTTAGGACTGGTTGAAACAACGTTACCTTGTTTTTTTGTTTCTGTTTTTGAGATGGAGTCTTGCTCTGTCACCAGACTGGTGTGGAATGGCGCGATCTCAGCTCACTGCATCCTCCACCTCCCAGGTTCAGCGATTCTCTTGCCTCAGCCTCCCAAGTAGCTGGGACTACAGGCGCACACCACCATGCCCAGCTAATTTTTGTATTTTTAGTAAGACGGGGTTTCACCAGGTTGGCCAGGATCATCTTATCACTTGACCTTGTGATCCACCCACCTCAGCCTCCAAAGTGCTGGGATGACAGGCATAAGCCACCACGCCTGGCCCCAGCTTGTTCTTTTTTTTTTTTTTTTTTTTTAATCGATGGGTTTCACAATGATATCCAGGCTGGTCTTGAACTCCTGACCTCAGGTGATCCACCCACCTCGGCCTCCCAAAGTGCTAGGATTACAGGTGTAAGCCACCGTGCCTGGCCTAACTTGTTCATTTTTAATGCTCTTAGGGTCTCTCTAAGACAAAGAAATTTCCCATAGGTGCTCCTGTGGTACCCAACAGGTCATGGGTGCCCCATAAATACTTGTGCAACGGTGATGTTATGTGTGGTCTCGGGGGTGGAGGCAGGGCCTAACACTTTCCATCCTGAGCCAGACGGTCCCTAACAGCCCTGCTCAGGGCCACTTCGCCCCACCTATCCCTTCTCACGGTGGCTGCCTGTCCTCCTGCTCTGCTGAGGCCATCTGTCCTCCTGCTCCACTCAGCATTCCCTGGGCTACTGACTTCTTTGGGGAGTCAACTCCCAAAGGAGCAGGAGTGCCTGTCATGTGTCCCCAGGAGCAGGGAGCACTACTCAACTCCTCGGCACCCCCAAAGGACCACCCATGCCCTGCCTCCAGCTCACCCCTGCCTGCTTCCTTCCTTCAGCTTGGCCCGTCACCCCCAGCCCTGTGGGCTCATCTGACCCGTCCGCTCAGCACAACATCCCTTGTTTCTGCTGCAGTCAACCAGCGCCCAAACCTGCTCTTTCCAACCTCTGAGAAGCCAGAGCTTCCTGCTCCCAGGTCACACAACCACACATTAGCTGGGCTCCAGGAATGAGGATGATTGCTGCGACTCATCATCTCGATGCCCACAGCAGTGCTCCTCGCTCAGCAGAGTTGATGCGACTCATCATCCTGCCACATCACACGTTCACCCACAAGCATTTCCCGATGCCAATTCCTTGGAGGGCCTCCGAGGTCTACACTGGCCCCAGCTTGCCAGGAGCTGAACATCCGATGGGAGGAGCTGAATAGACAAGGAAAAAGAGGAACTGACTGGGCGTGCTGGCTCACGTCTGTCATCCCAACACTTTGGGAGGCCGAGGTGGGTGGATCACCTGAGGTCAGGAGTTTGAGACCAGCCTGACCAACATGAAGAAACCCCATTTCTACTAAAAATACAAAATTACATGGGCAGAGTGGTACATGCTTGTAATCCCAACTACTCAGGAGACTGCAAGAGAATCGCTTGAACCTGGGAGATGGAGGTTTCCGTGAGCTGAGATCGCACCATTACACTTCAGCCTGGGCAACAAGAGCAAAACTTAATCTCAGAAAAAAAAAAAGAAGAAGAAGAAGAAGAAAGAAAAAGGAAAAAAAGAAAAGAAAAAAGAGGAAGTAACAGTACTGAGAGAGGAAGGTCAGTGTCTGGGGTCAGCGGTGGTACCAATGGCTGGCAGGCAGCCCTCTCCCCTTCAACCTGGGCATTTTGTGATATGTGCAGTTGCTATTCTCGTAACTTTATGTGAAGTGCTACACAAATACAGAATCCAGACAAGTCCCAAGCCCTCCTTCCCCTGCCATCAGACTGTCCCCCTAAGCCCTGTCTATAGAGAAATTCTGGAGTGGACACTGGGGTGGATGGGAGGAGGCAGGAGAAAGCAGGTGGGATGCCGTGGGCAGTGGCTCACACCTGTGATCCCAGCACTTTGGGAGGCTGAGGCAGGCAGATTACTTGAGGCCAGGAGTTCAAGACCAGCCTGGCCAACATGGTGAGACCCCATCTCTACTGAAAATACAAAAGCCCGGGCGCGGTGGCTCATGCCTGTAATCCTAGCACTTTGGGAGGCTGAGGTGGGTGGATCACCTGAGGTCAGGAGTTCAAGACCAGCCTGGCCATCATGGTGAGACCCCATCTTAAAAAAAAAAATACAAAAAAATTAGCCAGGTGTGGTGGTGCACGCCTGTACTCTCAGCTACTCAGAAGGCTGAGGCACGAGAATCACTTGAATCTGGGAGGCAGAGGTTGCAGTGAGCTGTGATCGAGGGAGACTCTGGCTCAAAAAAAAAAAGTAGGTGAGATTTGGATGGTGAGTGGTTGGGGGAAGGAACAGCCCTGAGCAATAGCTGAATGGTAGGAACCTCAGCTATTTGCGGGTGGGAGGGGCCCACTGTGGGGGGATACCTGTCGAATGGCACCTAGCCCTCCCTCAGGGCAGAAGGCTGAAGAGGAAGGGAGAGATAAGAGGATCTCCACCCTAGGCAGCTGACTAGGAGATTTATCCAATGGCTTTGCTCCAAACAGCTTAGTTTTGCTCGTGGACAGGAAGAGAGAAAAAACTAGGATTTATTGGATGAACCACGTGCGGGCTCCCTACTGGGCACTCAGTACTGACTCTGGTTTCCTGCCATGGCAATCCTGTGAGCTGGAGATCACCCTGCCCATTTTGCAGGCAGAAACCTGAGGTTCACCAGGAGTTCAAGATCGGTTCAGGCAACAAGGGAGACCCTGTCTCTATTCAAAAAATTAGCAAGGCATGGTAGTGCATGCCTATGGCCTCAGCTACTTGGGAGGCTGAGGTGGGAGGATCGCTTGGGCCCAGGAGGTTAAGGCTGCAGTGAGCCATGATTGCACCACTGCACTCCTGCCTGGGGAACAGAGTGAGACCCTGTCTCAAAAAAAAAAAAAAAAAAAAAGGCTGCTTCAAGAGGCTGGATTCAAATCCTTAATTGGCTACTTCAAGCTCCAGGCTATGTGGCTGGATGAGTTTATAGAACCTTCCTAAGCCTCAGTTTCCTCATCTCAGAAATGGAAATGGCAATACCATCCACCTCAGAGGGATTAAAAGCTGCTGTGACCCGGCCAGCACGTTTGCTCACACCTGTAGTCCCAGCACTTCGGGAGGCCAAGGTGGGAGGATCACCTGAGGTCAGGATTTCAAGACCAACCTGGCCAACATGGTGAAACCCTGTCTCCACAAAAATACAAAAATTAGTCAGGCATGATACCCGGTGCCTGTAATCACAGCTACTCGGGAGGCTGAGGCAGGAGAATCACTTGAACCCAGGAGGTGGAGGTTGCAGTGAGCCAAGATCGAACCACTGCACTCCAGCCTGGGCAACAGAGCAACGCTCTATCTCAAAAGAGAGAGAGAGAGAGAGAGAGAGAGAGAAAAGAGAAACAGAGGAAGCCCCCCAGAGTCTAGAAATGGATGGCTCCGAGAAATGGGGATTTCCCATTCCACTGAGGTGTGGCCCCAGATTCCCAGTACCCAGACCCCCTCTGAAGATGGCCAGGGAGTAAAGAAGATGAGGGGTCAGTGTGGAGGTGTACAATCAGAGATTGAGCAGGCCTCTCAAAGTGGGAGTGGGGCCTGGTAAGTAGGTAACCAGGGAGTTATTCCCATTTCACAGTTGAGGAAGCGGAGCCCCAAAGCACAGGGACTTGTGTTTTCTCTAAGCGAAGATTAGCCTGGTACAAGTACAGCTGATGACCCAGCCCTGACATCCTCCTCTCCCCAACTCCCCCATCCAGGCATTTGGTATAGAGACCCCTAGGAGAGTTAGGAGCCCAGCGGCCCAAAGCGGCTTGGTTACTGCTTCCCATGTGGATCTTGAACAAATCACCTGTCTTCTGAGCCTCAGTTTGCTCATCTGTACAAGGGGTTGGTTACTATGCCCCAGCTCCACCCCCTCACTCTGAAGCTCTCTTAGAAGCTCATCCCAAGCGGGATGAACCCATCTGGAGGCCATTGGCCCTGCTCAGGGATCCTGTCTGTGCCCCGCCCACACAGAGCAGATAAGGACCAACCTAGTGGTTCATGTCCACCTGGCTCAGACTCAGAGATGTCTCCATCCTGGAGGTTTTCCCAAGAGAGCTCATGCCCGTCCTTCTCTCCCCAGCGCTTCCCGTTCTCTGGTCCCTCAGCATCTTCAGCAGGTCCAAGTCCTCCCTTCAAACATACAAACATGCAGACCCTTTTTCCGCCAGATCCATGATGGTGGTGTTTGCGGGGACAGGGCCTATGTAATTTAGCTCATTTAGGCTGGGTGCCGTGGCTCACGCCTGTAATCCCAGCACTTTGGGAGGTGGAGGCAGGCAGATCACCAGGTCAGGAGACTGAGACCATCCTGGCCAACATGGTGAAACCCAGTCTCTACTAAAAATACAAACAATTAGCTGGGTGTGGTGGCTGGCACATGTAATCCCAGCTACTCGGGAGGCTGAGGCAGGAGAACTGCTTGAACCCAGGAGTGGGAGGTTGCAGTGAGCTGAGATCGAAACACTGCACTCCAGCCTGGCACGGTGGCTCACACCTGTAATCCTAGCACTTTGGGAGGCTGAGGTGGGTGGATCACCTGAGGTCAGGAGTTCAAGACCAGCCTGGACATCATGGTGAAACCTCATCTTAGAAAAAAAAACAATAGCTCATTTAATCTTCATAACACCCTGGAGAGGTAGCTCTATGTACCCACTTTCCAGATGTGGAAACTGATGGTTACAGAGAGCAAAGGTGTTTCTCCAGATCCCAGGGTTGGCCTGTTCCTTCTGTTACATCTCCCTGTCTCCCTTCATAATCTTCCACGGAGTGTTCAGAATGGTACCCAACCATGGCCTGTCCCTCACATGTTACATTATGCAGCCATTAAAACACTGATTACACACACACAAGTGACTCACAACGAGAAAATGCTTATGACACAATATTCAGGGGAAAAGCAAGACATAAAAGTTGCAGGTACAATATGATAAAATTATATTAAAATGGTCGTGCATGGAAAAAAGACTGAAAGGAAACACACCAAAATATCCAGAGTGGTTGTTTATGTCCTAGTACTATGAATGATTTTTTTTTTTTTTTTTTTTTTTTTTTTTTGAGATGGAGTTGTGCTCTGTCACCAGGCTGGAGTCCAGTAGTGCCATCTCAGCTCACTGCAACCTCCGCCTCCTGGATTCAAGTGATTCTCCTGCCTGAGTAGCTGGGACTACAGGTGCCTGCCACCACGCCCAGCTAATTTTTGTATTTTTTATAGAGACGGAGTTTCACCCTGTTAACCAAGATGGTCTCCATCTCTTGACCTTGTGATCCTCCCGCCTGGGCCTCCCAAAGTGCTGGGATTACAGGTGCGGGCCACTGTGCTCAGCCTTCTTATGAATGATTTCTTTCCTACTTTTCTACATTTGCCAAATAGTCAATGAGCATACAGTTTTACAACAAAGAAAAGGCACCAATAATAAGAAGAATGATAATAAGAATAGGGTCGGGCACGGTGGCTTACGCCTGTAATCCCAGCACATTGGGAGGCTGAGGCAGGTGGATCACCTGAGGTCGGGGTTTCCAGACCAGCCTGGCCAACATTGTGAAACCCTGTTTCTACTAAAAATACACAAAAATTAGCCGGGCGTGGTGGTGCATTCCTGTAATCCCAGCTACTCTGTAGGCTGAGGCAGCAGAATTGCTTGAACCCGAGAGGCGGAGGTTGCAGGGAGCCGAAATCGCACCAGTGACAGAGTGAGACTATGTTTCAAAGAAACAAAACAAACAAAAATAAGAAGAATGATAATAATACGGTTGTGGCTGAAATATTCAGAAACCTGCTGCTTCCTCTTCAACTTCCTCTCCTTCAATTCCCTCCAAAGCCTACCTTTTCAGGACAACGTGACTATGACCGACAGACCAGGGAGGACCTGGAGAAGCAGGCAGTATCTCCCCTGACCCATGCCCACTCCTCCTCCTCTCCTCTGACCCGGCTCTGCTCTCCGTCGAGTGAGGACCCCGGGCCCTCCTCCCAGCCCCTACCCGCAGCTCCTGCTGGAGCTTACCTGAAGCTTGCTGGCCGGCCTCGGAGATGCGAGGTGCGCACACCTGTGCCTGCAGGTGAAGACTGCTGCGCAGCGCGCCGGGAGGAGGGAGCCGGCCGGGGGCGGGGCCGCGACGTCACCCGCCCCGCCCACTCCGCGCCCCTTCCCGCCCCGCCCCGGCTTCCCCGCCCCTGGGGTTCGTGGTTCTCGTGCTTGCGGGGTGAGGTCCTGGGACACTTCTCCCGGCACGCACGCCCGAGGTGGCCTGGGCCCCAGGGCAACAGCAGCGCCGGCCTTGGACGGAGCCTCCAAGTTCGGCCCTGCGGGGTAGGCGGACTGAAAGGGGAGGTCCCACACTCCCGGATGAGATCTTTCCCGTCTCCCAGATCAGAAATAGCTGGGATCCCCCACCCCACCTCCGTCCCTGGATTACTTAGAACTCTCGGGGCCAGGCCAGGCACGGTAGCTCACGCCTGTAATCCCAGCACTTCGGAAGGCCGAGGTGGTCCGATCACCTGAAGTCAGGAGTTCGAGACTCCTGGCCAATATAGGAAAATCCCATCTCTACTTTAAAAAAAAAAAAAAAAAAAGAAAGAAAGAGAGAGAGAAAGAAAGAAAGATGCCAGGCACGGTGGCTTACACCTGTAATCCCAGCACTTTGGGAGGCTGAGGAGGGCTGATCATGAGGTCAAGAGTTCAAGACCAGCCTGGCCAACATGGGGAAACCCTGTCGCTACTAAAAATACAAAAATTACCTGGGTGTGGTGGCGCACGCCTGTAATTCCAGCTACTTGGGAGGCTGAGACAGGAGAATCACTTGAATCCAGGAGGCAGAGGTTGCAATGAGCCGAGATGGTGCCACTGCACTCCAGCCCGAGTGACAAGAGCAAGACTCTGTCTCAAATGAAAGAAGGAAAGAAAGAAGAAGGAGGGAGGGAGGGGAAAGAAAAGGAAAGAAAGAGAGAGAAGAAAAGAAGATAAACTCTTGGGGCCTTGGACTTCAGGTCAGATCACCTGGAGTAAGGGATGACCTCGGGAGGGATGAGGAGCCTCTGAAAGCCGTTTCCTTCTCCTCTCAGCCCACTCTCTGTGCGTCTCTCAGGCCTGCTCCAAGCCCTAAGGGAGAGATGGGGACGTGGAGCTTGGGGTGTGTGGGTCAAGTTATCTTTGGATCTGGCACCTGTGCGCCGGAAACTATATCCATCTTCTTTTTATTATTGAGACTGTTTGTATTTAGCAAATTATTTTGTTGAAAATATCAGCCTGCTGATGGTAGCAGAGATAAGGGGCTCCGCTCTGTCGGACCAGTTCCAGCTACCTAAGAGTCTTAACTTAGCGTTTACCTTAGAGCAGCAACTCCATTTCTGGAAATCTCTTCCAAGGAAGTCATGCAGAATACCTGTTCATTATGGAGATCTTTCTTTATCTTTTTTCCTTTTTTTTTTGAGACAGGGTGTCACTCTGTTGCCCAGGCTGTAGTACAATGGTGTGATCACGGCTCACTGCAGCCTTGAACTCCTGGCCACCTCAGTCTCCTGAGTAGCTGGGACTACAGGTGAGCCCCACACCTAATTTTTCTCCTTTGTAGAGATGGGGGCCTCTGGCCGGGTGTGATGGCTCACGCCTGTAATTCCAGCACTTTGGGAGGCAGAGGTGGGTGGATCACTTGAGGTCGGGAGTTCAAGACCAGCCTGGCCAACATGGTGAAACCTCGTCTGTACTAAAAACACAAACATTAGCTGGGTGTGGTGGCGCATGCCTGTAATCCCAGCTACTTGGGAGGCTGAGGCAGGAGGTTAGGTTATACCTGGGAGGCGGAGGTTGCAGTTAGCAGAGATTGCACCACTGCACTCCAGCCTGGGAAACAGAGTGAGATCCTGTCTCAAAAAACAAAACAAAACGAGAGAGAGAGAGAGAGAGAGAGAGAGAGAGAGAGAGATGGGGGTCTCACCATGTTTCCCAGGCTGGTCTTGAATTCCTGGGCTCAAGTGATGCACCTAACTCAGCTTTCCAAAGTGCTAGGCTTACAGGTGTGAGCCACTGCGCCCAGCCCATTGTGGAGTTCCTTATAATGGGGAGGGTTGTGGCTAGTCTAAGTGCCCAGACAAAGGGTTGGATTAACAGAGCAAACACACAATGGAACATTATGCAAGCATTAGGTTATGTTTACAAACAGCTTATAATAACATGGGGAAATATGTTACAATATTAAGAGAAAAAAGCAGGATGTCAATGTGTGGTGACATCTGGAAGGAAAATGTTCACTGGGACTATTTCCTGGTGGTGGCGCTATGAGGCTTCATTTTTTTTTTTTTTTTTTTTTTTTTTTTTTAGGCGAATAAGATGGGTTTTCACTCTGTTGGCCAGGCTGGTCATGATCTCCTGACCTCGTGATCCACCTGCCTCGGCCTCCCAAAGTGCTGGGATTACAGATGTGAGCCACCGCACCCGGCCGAGGCTTCTCTCTTATCCTTCTGTTTTCCTGCTTTTTAACATCTAATGGGCTCATATCACTTTGATAAAGTTTCTTCATTTCTTAAAAAGTTCCCATTTGCAGGGCGCGGTGGCTCACACCTGTAATCCTAGCACTTTGGGAGGCCAAGGCGGGCGAGTATCTTGAGGTCAGGACTTCGAGACCAGCCTGGCCAACATGGTGAAACCCCATCTCTGCTAAAACTACAAAAATTAGCCAGGCATGGTGGCTGATGCCTGTAGTCCCAGCTACTCGGGAGGCTGAGACAGGAGAATCGCTTGAATCCAGGAGATGGAGGTTGCAGTGAGCCGAGATCGCGCCATTGCACTCCAGCCTGGGCGACAGAGCCAGGTTTCATCTCAAAAACAAACAAACAAGCAAACAAAAACAACGAAAGCTCCCATTTGGTACAAACCACAGTGCTTCCATTATTCATGTTAGAAAAGAAAAAGTTCCCATTTGCAGTGCACAGTGGCTCACGCCTGTAATCCCCACACTTTGGGAGGCCAAGGTGGTGGATCACTTGAGGTCAGGACTTCGAGACCAGCCTGGCCAACATGGTGAAACCCCATCTCTACTAAAAATACAAAAATTAGCTGGGCACGGTGGCATATGCCTGTAATCCCACCTACTCAGAGGCTGAGGCAAGAGAATTGCTTGAACCTGAGAGTCAGAGGTTGCAGTGAGCTCAGATCGTGCCATTGCACTCCAGCCTGGGGACAAGAGTAAAATTCCATCTCAAAAAATAATAATAATAATAAAAATATAAATATAAAAATTAGCCAGGCATGGGGGTGGATGCCTGTAATCCCAGATACTCAGGAAATTGAGGCAGGAGAATGGCTTGAACCCAGGAGGCGGAGGCTGCAGTGAGCTGAGATTATGCCACTGCACTTCAGCCTGGGTGACGCAACAAGACTCGAGACTCCTCTCAAAAAAAA
>PVKP010046973.1:0-15283 GCA_004027715.1 Plecturocebus donacophilus | reverse complement strand
CTACGCCACCTATGAGCGGAGTCAGGCGAGGCCCCAAATCTCCAGAAACGTGAGTATTTATTGTGTATAGGTTAGGGGGCAGGGCAGTGAGCGAAATCATCTTTAAGGATAGTGAGCAATAAAACAAGGAGTCCACCCCCATTAGGTCACCTAGGCCAGGAGGTGGAGAGTGTGCAGCAAGGGGCCCATTCCCATCAAGGCAAGGGCCGTGTGCAGTAAGGGGTCACCCCCATTAGGTCACTGAGGCTAGAAGGTGGGCCGTGCAGTGAAGAGGGTGCAGTGTGCAATACTTCTATCTATGAGCAAACTACTTCTAAGAAGTTTTATGGGGGGATGCTTTAAGTCACACAGCACTGACATAGCTGTCAGGGTTACCGCCACCTGCTGGCAGCTTCCAGTGGATTCTATGGGAAGATGCTTTTCAAGCAGCACAGTAGCAAGAGCTGATAAAGCTCAGTCACCAAGGTGGATTGCCGGTCTGAGGGCAGCCTCCCACAAGAACTGGAGCAAGGTCCTACAGCTCCTTTATCAGGAGGAGTGGCTCTCACCCCAAGCCTGCCATACAGCGGGTGTCTTTACGATACGGAACACTGCCGCCTGGACCATGGATTCTTGTCCTGGTATAACTGTTTTTCCCTTAATTCATGCTCTGCTCTGTGTTTGCTCTAGACATTCCTCCAATTATAAGCTGCTTCTTCCTTAATTCATGCTCTGTACTGTGTCCACTCTAGGCATTCCTCCGATTATAAACTAAAATATAATTATAGGTATATATATATAGGGAAATATTCTTTAGGCACTCATACTATCAACTATTATATGATTATACATAGAGGATTATATAAAGGGATTCTTCAAGCTCTAATTCTATAAACTAATATATGATTATAGAAAGGATTATATAAAAGGAAATAGCTGAGTAGTAACACTATTAAGTGAGATATTCCTCAAGCCCTAACTGTGCCAGAGTTCTGCTTAGCCCTCTCTCCTCAGTGCCTTTCTGGGGGGTTACGCACAACCAGTCCCACATCCTGCTTGCCACCCAATTAACACTCTGAAGTTCTTCTCTAAGAATAATATCTGTATAATTATAAACCTGTTTTTAAAACACATTAACATAGGAACAATGAGAGTCAAAAAATGGGGGAGCATTTTTCCAATACACCGAGAAGCAGCCTCCTTTCTAAAGTATTGTTTAGACTGAAAAAAGTTAAATAAGTTAGAATA
The DNA here is from genome assembly GCA_004027715.1 of Plecturocebus donacophilus. Classification (NCBI taxonomy): domain Eukaryota; kingdom Metazoa; phylum Chordata; class Mammalia; order Primates; family Pitheciidae; genus Plecturocebus; species Plecturocebus donacophilus. The sequence continues at coordinate 14,056 of PVKP010046973.1, read as the reverse complement.
GAGACCTTCCACCACATTCATTTCTGTGGTGCAACTGGTTAGCGCATTCGGTTGTTAACCAAAGGGTTGTTGGTTTGAGACTCTGGTGCCGTAATTTTGTGAGAAATGTTATTTTCTTACTTTAGAATTGTGTCTGGCAAATTAAATGAAAATCCAATCATTATTCTTCCCCTGTTGTTCCTTGGGTGTCTTCATTTCCTTGTTTCTTGATTAAATTTACCAAGTTCCTTCTAAATGCCAGTAAATATGAACACAGTCCCATCGTTCTGACCACTTCTTTTGTTTCCAAACTCCATCTTTCTCATTGTGCTGGTCCATCGTTAGAGTCCCCACAGCAAAAAGCAGCAAAAATCACTTGGCCAAGGTCCTGCAGAGCTTGCCCTCTGCACTGAGCTGGCATTGTCTCTACCTGAATCAGTTCCTTGGGTCAGGCTTTGGATGACCTATTAGACTACGAATCAAAGTGGTGGAGACCTCTAGCTAGGATGGCTACAGGTTTCCTGTGACTGCTATTTTCCTAAATCATCAGACTCTCTCAAATTTTTTCTTGCTTACAAAATGAATACCAAAGACGGTCTTAGACTCCGCAATTCCACTTCTGACCATTTTTACACAATTGCTATATTTGTACAGCTAAAGTTGACTCATGTCAGGATTATGCTTTTTAACACTTAAAAAAAGATTAGAAGAACCTGCACATCCATCCATAAAGTCCTGATTAAATAACCAATGATAATTGACACGATGGAATTGGAGGCTAAGGTGAAAAACAAAAAGTAGCTCTCTGAATTGATTTGCAGCCAATGTGCTGGGGGACCTCGCTGGAGTGCGCAAACCCTGACAGCCCAGCTCATCCACAGACTGGCCACTACAATAACTGCTGAAGGTGGCTGGGCACACACCACCCAGCTGCAAAAGACAGTGCCAGGTTTCCGATGCCTCTCCCTTCAGCCCGCCTTCATGTCTCTAGTTAAGAGGTGCGAAAAAAGTGTGGTTTCAAGGGCCCTTGTCACAGAAGATTCAAAACTTTTCATTTTCAATCTCAGGTCACTGCAACCTCCACCTCCGAAGTTCAAGCGATTCTCCTGCCTCAGCCTCCTGTGTAGCTGGGATCACAGGCGCCCACCACCACGCCCAGCTAATTTTTATACTTTTAGTACAGACAGGGTTTCACCATGTTGGCTAGGTTGGTCTCGAACTCCTGACCTCAAGTAATCTGCCTGCCTCAGCCTCCCAAAGGGCTGGGATTACAGGCGTGAGCCACCATGCCTGGCCAATATTCATTTTCTTTAATATTCTGTCAGGTATTGATTTCAAGATGGGGTCTGGGCACGGTGACTGTAATCCTAGCACTGTGAGAGGCCGAGGTGGGTGGATCGCTTGAGAATAGGAGTTCGAGAGCAGCCTGGGCAACACAGTGAGATCTCATCTCCGCAAAAAAAAATCTTAAAAATTAGCTGGGCGTGATGGTGCATGCTTGTGGTCCCAGCTACTCAGGAAGCTGAGGTGGGAGGATGCTTGAGCCCAGAAAATGGAGGCTAAAGTGAGGCATGATCGTGCCACTGTACTCTACCCTGGTTGACAAAGTAAGACTCTATCTCAAAAAATAAAGGTGGGGGGAGGTGGGCAGGGGACCAGCAGATCTAATATTGGATCTTAAGCAATTTGCTAAAATTCATATTAAGCCTCCTGGGGAACTGAGCATGTCCCTAGACTTCCACCAAAGGATTTTCACTTCATAATTCTACTGTATATAACAAGGCAAATTGCAGGGAGAAAGGTTTTATGAGGAATCACAAAAAAGTAATTTGAGAGTACCTGTAAATATGAATTTTGAATGTTTTTAGGGCAGGGCATGGTGACTCATGCCTGTAATCCCAGAGCTTTGGGAAGCCAAGGCAGGAGGATCCTTGAGCCCAGGAGTTCAAGACCAGCCTGAGGAACATAGCAAGACTGTCTCTGTGAAAAAAAAAAAGTTTTTAGGCAGCCAGACATACCCTATTAAAGCCTCCTTACCAGAGGTCCCACCTCAACTTACTTGGAAAGAAACCAGCCCACTATATTGCCATCAAATGCAGAGTCCCAGCTTCTCAGTCAGGAGCAGAACTAAGCTGAATCAGAGTATACGTTGCAACTACAGGATAATGACTGAGAATTATTACTGTTTGTTATTCTTGGTCTTAGATAAAATAAATCCACTCATATTTGCAGGTACACTTTATTCTCTAGTCTATGACATGCGTATTTCTCATGACTCTCATCCAATACGCATTCACCATATACACACTGGGAAAAGCTGGGGAAAAGGTTGGGAACAAAGGATAAAATACTAAGTAGCAAATTGAGTTGTATCTCTGAGCTCAGTTTTAATGGGGGATAACATTATATAGTTGTGGATTAAATGAGTTAATTCATATAAAAAAACAAAGTGCTGTTTAAATAGAAACAAAATTGTGGATGTAAAAGAAATTATTTTCCTTCCCTCAATGGGCTTAAAGTCAAAATGAAAGTTCCTGGGATATTTTCTTCCACCCACTTATTCTCATTACTCACTTTTGACTTATCCAGCTTGCATGGCCGCAGGTGTGAGCTCTTTGTACAGAACTGTCTTGTAGATTGAGCCTGAAATACCAACTCTTGAACATACTATTATCTAATGCTGTCCACCCTGGGAATGCAATTTCTTTCTTCATTCAAGAAAGTCTTAAATAAAACCCCTAAAGCACCACAATGTCTGGTACTTTCCAAGCTGTAGCAACTTGAGGGAAAGTTTCTTTTTCACCTTGGTATCTCTTTATCTAGCAGAGGTGGCAATGGGCACTTGGAATTCTGAATAAATCAACATGCCAGCCTGTCAAATTCTGATTCTGGATTTTTCCAGTTCACTTGGAGACATCAATGACATGAGGAAACAATCCACATGCAAATCCACAAGAAATAAATATAAAAACAAGACAAAAGTTTCTAAGTGGAAATGTAGTTTGTGTGCCAAGTATGTGGGTTGTGAGAAATGTTATACCAAGCTTTAATGTATGATCCTTTTTATTCTTCCAAATAAAGTCCACTTATCCATAATGTGGCTAGGATATTTTACAGCCAAAGTAGACAAATCCACTCTACCCCATAAAACACAAAAATCACACTGACAGAAGAAAAACAAAAACAGCACAAGCAAAATACAAATAATTATAATCATACTCAGACACTTTCTCAAACAGCCTGGAAAATGATCAGTGTTTTATCTACATGAGACTGTGTAGACTGTTTAAAACCTAGGTTTTCAGTTCCTTTTAGTGGCTTACACTGATTCTTTGAAGCCTACAGGGCTGCTTTGCCTATTTGTGAACCCTCCCTTGCCCAAGACCCCCAATTTAAACCTGAGGTGCACTAGTTCTCCACCAGGCTTTGCCCACCTTTTCAGTGGTTCCAACCCAACACTCCACCCAGGAAGTATTGTTTGCAACTGTGGGAGCACACCATACTCTTTGAGACTTCTGCTTTATTATTTTCCAGTTTACTTTCTAGGAATGACCTGGAAAAGTTGATGAGAAATGACTCACCTCTGAAGACTGTGATCAATCAGGTTCCCACTGAGAACACTCTATGACCTGCCGTGGCCCCCACTCCATCCCTTATATGCATCTACCACGATGCCTATCTATCTTCTACTGGTGGCCTGAAGACTCTTAATGCCAAGGGCCATGTGTTATTACCTATTGTCACTGTTTCCTCCTCGAACAATGGCTTAGAAAATGCTGACTTACTGACTGATAAACTGGGCTAAGATATTAAGTAGACAGAAATTAAACAGAAAAATAAAAACCCAGATTAAATGGCAAGGTGGATGGTGGTGGTGGGGGTGCTCTAAGATCAAGAGATGGAATGAAGGTGAAGGGAACACAAAATCAAAGTTGAAATTTGTCTAATGCCCCTTAATAAAAATAAAAAGGCATATAAAAATATTTTTATTTTCTATAAATACATTTGGAAGAACTGTATTTCTTCCCAACCCAGTCTACCCCACTAACTGTCAATTTTTTCTACATAAAAAAGATGCTAATACCACCCTCACCTGTGACTGCTAAACAGAAAAGATTGCCTGGACTAGGCATTATCCCCCTTGTTGGAAATAAAGGCCCTTCCTGGGGGCAGGAAGCGGGATTTTTAAGAGGCAGGCAGTCAAGAGTCAAACAAAACAAGCGTATGCAGTCGTCATAATCATGTAAGTATGACAGGATGAATTAGGTGACTCAGCCAGGCATGTACAGCAGTTCCGAGAGGGAACAGTAGAAGCCCACAAAACTTCCACGTTTGGGCCCTGACCAGAGACATCTAGTCTGAAAAACACAATAAAACGTCTGCCTGGGTAGTCACAATCCTTCTAGTATGAGGTAGACAGGAAGCAGAGCAGGGCCAGGAGATGGAAGGGGCCTCCCCGGCCCTCAGGAGTCCCTAACCAGGGAAGTTCCCTCCATGCTCTCCGAGGGTGGTGGGGCTCCAAAGATCCTGGCCAGGAGCCCTTTGTTGGAGCGGGCCTTGTCCTGGACAGTTGCCAGGCGAGCCCGTTCACGCCCTCCTGGCCGTGCTGCTTTCCGAGCCCTCAGTTCCTGCTCAGTAGGACGCTGGGCAAATGTCCAGGAGCCATCTGGGCGAGCAGGGTCTCCATCAGCAGCAAGAAAGCGTTGTCCCCGTTCAACACTTTGAAGATAGAAGTCGGTCTCACGCTTGGCCTGAGCAACCTCCGCTCTCAGGCGCTGCCTGCGCACCTGGCGCTCAAAGGCAAGGTGCTCGCTGAGGTGGGACCAGGTGAAACGGTGCAAGTACTGTGGGTAGAAAATCAGAAAAGATCAGGATAGTGCAGATTAGAGACAAAGGTGGGCGGGGGCGGGCGCAAGGCCAACGAGAGGCCAGGGGGATACTTGGACCGGGGTTGCGGAGAAGGGAGGGTGAGAGGTGTGGCAGAAAGATCTAGCTCCTCACCTTGAGGTTCCATAGGTCATAACGGAAGGGGCTGCGCCTGCGGGCACCCATAGGCGTGTTGTGTAGACTGGCCGCCACGCGCTTGGCTACGCGCTTGTCGCGGAACTCCACCCATCCCTCGGTGTAGTCCTTGCTGTAGGACCGCTTTTTTCCTCCCGCGGCTGCTGCTGCCTTCTTCTTGCGTCTCACGAACCTGTCTGCGACCCAAAGACAAAGCCCCGTCGAGGATGCCTAGGCCGCAGTCCCTCAAAAGCACCCCCCACTGGCCGCACTGTTCTTCACATCTGCCGGGGAGGGGGGGTCCCACCTGAGAATTTCCGCCGGAGGGAACGAACTGGTAAATCGCACCCTTTCCTCTGTCTAACTCAATTCTTTCCTCAAATGTCCACTCCTTAATCTGGCCCGCCCTGAATGCTATTTAAAACCTACACAAGTCCCCAACCTCAAGTAGTGCCTGTAAGGGGGTGGAAAGACGTGGGGCGATTGATCAAATCGTTTCTTGACCAAAGCCGCGATGCCAAAGGTGTATGTTCAGTTTTGTAGAAAAGCTGACCAGGCTTTCACTCAGGTTGTACTCATGTAACAAACCAGTAAACAGGTCCGGAGAGAGAGGTGAGCAGAACCGGAGTAACAACGCAAATAGTGACAATCCGAGAAGTAAAGAACCACCAGACACACTGCGCTACCTACTCTCCCCAGACCCCCATCGCCCGCCCACCGCAGCATCCTCACAGGCTGATTCCTTCACCGGCCAGGAGCCGAGCACCGCACTGCCCATCGCCCAAATCCAGCAGCTCGCGCCTCAGCCCTGCGCAGCGAACCAACAGGACATGCATGCTTGCCCTCGCCAGCGAACGACGGCCTCCTCCTCTCACCGCCAGGGCCTGCACACTTACCCTCAGCCTGAAAGAAAACGCGTCCCACCTCGCCGTAGGCGCTGAGAAGGTTGCGAACGTGCAGGGGCCGGAAGCGCGGCGGGATATGGCCCAGGTACACAATCCCTGGCACTACCCGCTTCTTGCTGCCACAGGCCGCTTCTTCGGATTCCTCCTGCTCCTCCTCCGCGTCTAGTGCCTGGTCTGTCCCTTCCAGCGGCTCTTGCTCCGTTACGGCCCTCCCCGAGTCCTCTCCCTCCATGTTGACTGACACGAACAGCACGACAGCCGTAAAGTGCCTTGCCAACCGTCGCAAAACGCGTGCGACGGCCTGCGACGTGGGGGCGGGGCCTAGGCGTTCACGACAAATGAAAAGATTGGGCTAGGCAGGCGGATCCGGGAGATAGCCGACGCTGGAAGGCGGAAGTAGGGTGTCGGGTTGCAAGCCAGATTATGAGCGTCGGAGCGGGATAGAACACTCGGGTTAGGCTCACAGATTCCGAGTCAGATCTCCAATTCAGGGCAGGCAGAAGCAGAAAAGGCAGATCCCCAAATATAACCTACCGTAGAGAACGTCTTGTGGAGATGGTAAAAGTCAGGGTGATGCCGGCTTTTTGGGGAGTTTTGCAGAACAATTTTAGGCAAGTTTCTATGTGTTCTAGCGATCAAAATAGCATTTTATTCAAGGTCCCCGGGTGCGATTACAGCTGAGGAACGACTGTCTTTTAAAGTTTATAAATTTCATTTTAAAAATTTAACTTTGAATTTTGAAGTTTTAATTCTGGAGGGCCGGGAGCGGTGGCTCACGCCTGTAATCCCAGCGCTTTGGGAGGCCGAGGCGGGCGGATGACGACGTCAGGAGTTCGAGACCAGCCTGGCCAACATAGTGAAACTCTGTCCTTTCTAAAAATACAAAAATTAGCCGGGCGTAGTGGCGCGAGCCTGGAGTCCCAGCTACTCGGGAGGTTGAGGCAGGAGAATCGCTTGAACGCGGGAGGCAGAGGTCGTACTGAGCCAAGATCGCGCCAGTGCACTCCAGCCTACGCGACAGAGCAAGACCCTGTCTCAAAAACTAAACTAAAATAAATTATTTCTGGAAATTTACCTTGGAATTTTGGATATTTTAAAATTTAAATTTTGAAAACGGTTTAATTTTGGAAATTTAATTCGATTTAATTTTTGAAAATTTAAGTTGCGAACTTTTAGTCTAATATTTTAAATTTGATTTTGTGAATGTCTAAAAATGTAAATATGTGACAATTATTTGCACCATTTGCTTGGCATCTATTACACATGTGTGTTGATACATTATCCATATGCATACTTAACGCTGCAAATACATGTGAGAGGCACACACGACTCCAATTCCGGCGACCCCCGGGCGACTTGCTATTTAATTCTTAACACTGACATCTTCAAAACACAGTTTAGTTAATGAAATGAGAGCGCGTGTTGGGGTGGCTTTAAAAGATCGGTGTATATTTGAAATTATCATTGATAAAATGTTTATTCACACCAACTATCAACATAACAGCTAGAGGACCGTCGAACCGCCAAAAAAGGAAAAAAAAAATGAAGCCTTGGGGCAGCGTGTTCTTCCCGCTCCCCACATTCCTCATGATCCCTTCTCAACTTGGTGAAAATTAGGTCTCACTCGAGAGAATTTTTCTCTCAGTTGACTGTCCTTGAAGCAACACTTGTTAGCAATTTTCAGTGTGGATTCTTTTCCTTCTGAGCGTCTTACAAATTCACGTACAAGTAAGTAAGCTGCTCACTCACTGCGTTCTGTAAGTTGGAGAGATCCTTTTAAAAGGGAACTCCTTCGAGCCGGACTCGAACCAGCGACCTAAGGATGCCCATGTTCAAACCCCTACAGTCCTCCGCTCTACCAGCTGAGCTATCGAAGGGAGTTGTGGCAAAGTCTTTGGATACTGTAGGATTTACCTATTGCTTTTGACTATCCTGCATTCAGGTTCATTTTGAAAACACAGGCAAACGTAAGGAAGTTTTTGAGGATATTAGAAATGTTTCAAAATGTTTTAATCTGAGTAAGCGTCGTGAACATACAAGTGTATGAGCAATTCATTTCCTTGAACATTTAAAATTTGTGCGTTTTACTGTAAAACTGTTTCATATCGGTCAAAAAAAAAGAAATTCTGTGTCCTGCTCGCTTAGGTAGAATAGATGGGAACACTGCCCTTACTGAGCCTGTTGTCTCTCTCCCGTCTGCTTAGCACCGCCTGTCCTTATGGGAAGGAAGAATAAAGGCAAGCTTATGTTAAACACAGACCACTGGGTTGAAGAGAGGGGACCGACCGCCTTGAATCGGAGTGACTGCCCAGTTCATTTCGGAAACACTGAAATTCTCCTTACCGAAGTGCAAGGAAAATCATACAATTTGTGTAATTTGTGTTCGAGACACCAAACATGAGAAGGCTGTTGTGTGCGTACATATGTTTAGGAATTGAGCAGCTCATATGACATTGCACAATTGTAATGGGACACATATAACACTCTCCCTCCCCTCACAATTTAAAAAAGATGAAATGTAACATTCCACTTACAGGGGCCAACCTAAATAACAATGAGAAGCTCTCTGAAAGAAAATGATGTTTATTTGGGAATAGAGCATTGCTATGAAAATATGGGTGCCACTGGAAATTATGTATATGCAGGAGGCAAAGGAAGACAAAGGTTATTATATTACTATTTTCTTAGAGACGGGATTTCTCCATGTTGGTCAGGCTGGCCTCGAACTCCTGACCTCAGGTGATCCACCAGCCTCGGCCTCCCAGAGTGCTGGGATTACAGGCGTGAGCCACTGCGCCCTGCCTGACAAAGCTTTTGTTGTTGTTATGTTTTTGTTTTGAGTTGGAGTCTCGCTCTATCGCCCAGGCTGGAGTGCAGTGGCGTGATCTCGGCTCACCACAACCTCCGCCTCCCGGGTCCAAGTGATTCTCCTGCCTCAGCCTCCTGAGTAGCTGGGACTACAGGCATGCACCACCATGCCCAGCTAATTTTTGTATTTTTAGTAGAAATGGGGTTTCACCATATTGGCCAGGCTGGTCTCAAACTCCTGACCTTGTGATCTGCCTGCTTTGGCCTCTCAAAGTGCTGGGATTACAGGTGTGAGCCACAGTGCCTGGTGACAAAGGTTTTTAAAGGAAAAAATGAGAAGGATTACATAACTGTGTTGAAGTAATTATCACTTGCTACAAAGATGGAAAACAAACAGGAAGCCGTCCGAGGTTGAACAGGCAGTTGTGGGGCAGGTGTCCTCGTAGAAGTATTTTTTGTGTAAGATTGTGATGCCCTTTGTGCAAGGTTGTGGGTTTTGCAGTCTTCTGTGATAGTTTTTGTTATCAAGCATGGCCTTCTCCAGCTCTGTTTATCAGCAGCTTTTGTTGTTTTGTGTGTTTGTGTGTTTTGACAATAGTGACTCCATTTTGATTCTGACCGTTTTCACATAGGTATGCTTGGCTAATAAGTGCCTATCATGGTATTCAGCTTCCTGGTGCCTGAGACAGAAATGACGCCAATGGGAAAAACAGGAAGCCATCTGGAGAAACTTTTCTTTTTAATAAAATTATTAAAAGTGTATGGAATTGTAAACTGTGAAATTTACAGAAATAGAGTTCTGGTGAATTTATCTATAAAAATCATCATTTATTACTCTTAAAGTTCTCCATAACTGTAATCTTGACAAAAAATACGGTTTTTTTCTGGAAGATTCTCTCCAGCATTTCCCATGAGAAATATCTGCAGCACATAACTAATATTTAATTCAGTTATTCCTTTCCATGAGAAACTAAGAATACATGGTCTGGTAAATTCCTTTCCAATAATATAACCTAGTCGGGGAAAATACGAGAACCCAGCGTAGAGAAATGAGCAGGTTCTGTGTGAGATGAGGTGGTGAGATGGTCCCTTCTCATGTAAGTGTACTAACTGAGCCTTGGACACCAGCTGTGAACGCCGCTGACCAACGCTGCCATTTCACTGGCAAACCCCAGAATCAGTTCACACGATTTCTCAAATAAAAGCTTCGCTAATTTGCACAGCGGACAGCAATACTGAAAAAATGCTCAGTAAGTTTCTCATCAGCTAGTGCTAGATCTTCAAGCCGCATGTCTCCCAGGGACATGGTACTATAGAGTTAATTTTAGTCCAGAAGAACTCCAATAGCTAATCTCACCAAATCCTTTCTTTATCTATAAACTAAGCTCAAGAATCCCAACTCAGGGCTGTTAAAGTTGGAATTTCATTTGCCTGAAATGCTTTTTCCCCTGATAATCCTCAAGATTTGCCTCCTGGGAATACAAGAACAAGTAATTAGGACCTTTCTGCACTAAATTTCTGTATCACTCTGTGGGAAGACTTCCTTCTTCCTCTTCTTACAGAGTCTGGTGTCAGAACTACCATTCTGTTCCCTCTTATCGCAGACACAAGTTCAGAATGGGTTTATGGATAAATCTAACTCTGAAATTATTCTTGGAAATGTATCATCATCATTTGATTACAACCTCACCCTGTACCTTCTCTATTGTTTTAGTACCTTTACAACTTGCAAATGGAGACCTACCTAGGCAGTTTTAACTTCTCCTGAAGCTTCCAGATTACTGTATTATTCCTATGGAATAGCCCAGGAGTTCCAGGCTGCAATAAGCGATGACGGAAGAACTGCACTCCAGCCTCAGCAACAGAGCAAGACCCTGTCTATTAAAAAAAGAAGAGGAGGCCAGCACTTTGGGAGGCCGAGGCAGGTGGATGACCTGAGGTCAGGAGTTCAAGGCCAGCCCTGGCAACATGGTGAAACCCCGTTTCTACCAAAAACACAAAAAAATGAGCCGGGCATGTTGGTGGGCACCTGTAATCCCAGCTACTTGGAAGGCTAAGGCAGGAGAATTGCTTAAACCTGGGAGGTAGAGGTTGCAGTGAGCTGAGATCACATCATTGCACTGCAGCCTGGGCAACAAGATCGAAACTCCTTCTCAAAAAAAAGAAAGAAAGAAAAAAGAAAAAGAAACAGAAATATGCAGAAATTTGGGGGTAGGGTGATATAATTATCCTGTGTCTTGGTTGTAATGGTGATGACATGACTGTGTACATCTGACAAGATTTGTTACATTAAAAATAATGTACACTAAAGATAATGACTTTACTGTATGTAAATTGTACCTTAATCTAAAAAATGGGAGAGTAAAGTAGAAGAAAAGTAAAGTGTAGCTTAGAATTTAATTTTAAAAATCAATATAATCAATGTAATCACTTTATTATCAGTGTAAAAAAGAAAAGCCATATGATTATCCCAATAGGTGTAGAAAAAAAAATGGGACAAAATTTAGATGCATTGTTAGAATTTCTGCAAACTGGTAATATAAGAAAATTTCCTCAATATAAAAGACATCCTTAAGAATTCTACAACGAATATATTTAGTGATGAAGAACTGAATGTTTTGGCCAGAGCAAGGTCCAGAGCAAGGATGTCCACTCTCACAACTTCTATTCAGTACTATCCCAGAGATTCTAGCCAGTGCAATAGCAAGAGAAAGAAAAAATACAGATTAAAAGGAGAAGGTACGTTTATCGGCATGTAATATGATTGTCTATGAAAAAATACTGAATACAATAAAATAGAATTGTAATTCTATTTATCGATTGTGTCCTGCAGCTTTGGTAAGCTTACTCCCTAGTTGTAGTAGCTTTGTAGAAGTTTCCTCGTATTTTTTCATAGACAATCACGTTACATGGTATTTTATATTTTATAAATGGTATTTTATATTTCAACTTCTAGCTATTAACAAATACAAATTGTTTTTATTAACAAATAACAAATTGTATTTGTTAATAGCTAGAAGTTGAAATATAAAATACCAGTAATTTGTATTTGCTAATAGCTAGAAGTTGAAATATAAAATACCATTTAAAATAGTACAAAAAATATGAAACATTTAGAGATAAATTTAACAAGATCCAATGAAAACAATGCATTATTTCCAGAACAGAAAATTTAAACAATTTTCAGATATCAATTACAGTTCTTTCAAATTGATTAATCCATTTAATGCCATGTCAATCGAAATTGATTTTTATTTTTAGAAATTGGCAAGCCAGAAAAGGCCCAGCGATTTTTATTTTTAGAAATTGGCAAGCCAAATACAAAATGTATACTGACAGTCTAAAGATCCAGAATATCCAAAACAATTTTGAAGAACAAAGTTGAAATAACACTGCCTGATTTCAAGATTTACAACAAAGCGACACACAGTCTACAGATAAACTTATATGATTATGATTAATTGATTTTTGACAGAGGTGCCAATATAATTCAATGGGAAAAAGATAATCTTTGCCAAATGGTGCTGGAAAAACTGCATATCCTTATGCAAATAAATGAACTTAGACCCTTATCACACAATACACAAAGGTTAATTCAAAATGAATCAGACTTAAATGCAGGGACTAGAACAACAGAACCTTTAGGAGAAAACGTAGAAGAAATTCTTTGTAACTTTAGCCTAAGCAAAAAGACTTTAAATAGGACACAAAGGCATAAATCGTAAAGGAAAAAATAATAAGTTGAATTTCATCAAAGTTTAACAAAAAATCTGCTCCTCAAAAAAGGCTGTTAAGAAAAGTCAAGTCAGGCCAGGCACGGTAGCTCACGCCTGTAATTCCAGCACTTTGGAAAGCGGAGGCAGGCGCTCATTGGAGCCCAGGACTTCGACATCAGCCTGGGTAACACAGTGAAATCCCGTCTCTACCAAAAAACGTGGTACATACACGCCGCAGAATACTACACAGCCAAGAACAAAACCGTGTCCTTGCAGCGACATGGGTGAGCGGGAGGCCACTGTTCTAAGTGGATTAAATCGGGAACAGAAAGCCGAATACCTCGTGTTCTCTCACTTGTAAGTGGGGAGCTAAACACTGAGCACACATAGACACAAAGGTGAGATCACTGCCTTGGTGATGGGATCGTTCACACACTAAAACCCAGCGACACGCCATTTACTCACGTACCAAACCTGCCCAAGCAGCCCCTGGACCTAACATTTAAAACAAAAAAGTTCTCAATGTCCGTTCTTCATTTTCTGTGCCTAAAGAATACAGAAGTATTGGCGAGGAGCGGCGGCTCACTCCTGTAATGACGGCGCTTTGGGAGGCCGACACGGGCGATCGCTTGAATCCCCGAGTTCGAGACCCGCCCACGACACCCCTCGTCTCTCGGGAAAACAGCTGGGCGTGGTGCAGTCGCAGCTACTCGGGAGTTTACGGTGGGAGGGTCGCGTGAGCGCGGGAAGTCCAGGCAGCCAGCCGAGATCGCGCCGCTGCACGCCAGCCCGGGCGACCGAGCGAGAGCGCCCGAAGAACAAACAGACAAACAAACAAAAAGAAGAAGTGACAAGATAACAGAGGACCCCAAAAGTCATCGCATACCCCAACCTCCAGTAAAAGGTGAAGTGAAAACCTGGGGCGCAGGGGGCTCCTGGCGTTCCCCACAGCTCCCACGCGCCTTCTTCACCGCGGGCGTTGGCTTCTGGAGGAGAGAGAGGGGGAGTGGGAATAAAAACTACATTTGACGATCAGCAACAGGAAGCAAGAATGGCATGGAGAAACGAGGGGCCAGCAGGGGACTCGGGGAGGGAGTGGAGCTGAAGAGTGTCGCGAGGTGCAAATTTCACCAGGGAAAAGGAAGCCTCGGGCTTCCTGGAAACGCTGCTTTTCATCCACGCCGGTGCCCTCCGGTGAAGCAACCACGCTTCCAGTGTATTACTAACATATTTTACTCACTTAACCAAAAACGGCCTCCTTACGCATTTAAGCTCTTTCACACATGTTCCTGTCTCTATCCTAGTTTTCGTAAAGTTATATTTTTGAAATACGTATTTCAAAACTCTCGTCCTTCGAGCCGGATTCGAACCAGCGACCTAAGGATGTCTTGTTCAAAGAGCCTACAGTCCTCCGCTCTACCAACTGAGCTATCGAAGGACACACGACTTGCTGCTCTCTAGAATGCCTAAAATAATGTGTGTCCTGAAAGTTTCTGGGTTTTCAAGTCTTGCTGTATTAAGGAGACTCGCTTTTAATTATATTGATACGCATTTTTTTTAATAAAAAGAATAAAAGAGAGAAAGAAACAGGAAGAGATTTTAGAAAAAGAGAGAAAAGGAGAAAGAAAGAAACAGCAAAAGGAAGAA
>PVKP010046972.1:0-15280 GCA_004027715.1 Plecturocebus donacophilus | reverse complement strand
AGAAATATGGGACTATGTGAAAAGACCTAATCTACGTTTGATAGGTGTACCTGAATGTGACGAAGAGAATGAATCCAAGCTGGAAAATACTCTTCAGGATATTATCCAGGAAAACTTCCCCAACTTAGCAAGGCAGGCCAATATTCAAGTCCAGGAAATACAGAGAACACCACAAAGATATTCCTCAAGAAGAGCAACCACAAGACACATAATCGTCAGATTCACCAGGGTTGAAATGAAGGAGAAAATGCTAAGGGCAGCCAGAGAGAAGGGTCGGGTTACCCAAAAAGGGAGGCCCATCAGACTCACAGCAGATCTCTCAGCAGAAACCCTACAAGCCAGAAGAGAGTGGGGGCCAACATTCAACACCCTTAAAGAAAAGAACTTTCAACCTAGAATTTCATATCTGGCCAAACTAAGCTTCATAAGCGAAGGAAAAATAAAATTTTTTGCGAACAAACAAGTACTCAGAGATTACATCACCACCAGGCCTGGTTTACAAGAGCTTCTGAAAGAAGCACTACACATAGATGGGAACAACCAGTATCAGTCAATCCAAAAACATACCAAAAGGTAAACAGCATCACCATAATGAAGAATCTACATCAACTAATGGGCAAAACAGCCAGTTAGCATTTCCAGAAGCTGCAATTTTCATCTCTCATAAAACAGACTTTAAAACAACAAAGAACACAAGAAACAAAGAGGGTCATTACATGGTGGTGAAAGGATCAGTGCAACAAGAAGAGCTAATGATCCTAAATATATACGCACCCATTACAGGAGCACCCAGATATATAAGGCAAGTTCTTAATGACTTACAAAGAGACTTAGACTCCCACACAATAATAGTGGGAGACTTTAACATTACACTGTCAGTATTAGACAGATCAACGAGATAGAAAATTAACAAGGCTATCCAGGACTTGAACTCAGACCTGGAACAACTAGACTTAACAAATATTTACAGAACTCTCCTCCCCAAATCCACAAAACATAACATTTTTCTCAGTGTCACATTATACCTATTTTAAAAGTGACCACATAATTGGAAGTAAATCACTCCTCAGCAATTGCATAGCATTTCACAGATTTAAATAAAATATTGGTTGGCTGTTTATTTGTTATTTTCATCCCCTATTCCTTCCTGTCTCTATTGTTAAGCACAATTATTGGCATAAAAGAGGTTTTTAATACCCATTTTTAGACTGCATTGTAGCCTGGGCAATAAAACAAGAATCCCATTCTCTGTCCCTCTTTCTCTTCCTCTTTCTTTCTCTCTTTCATTCTTTTTTTTCTTTCTTTTGCTGTTTCTTTCTTTCACTTTTTCTCTCTTTTCTACAAAAAAAAAAAGAAAAGAAAATTAGTCTGAAATTGCGGCGTCCACTTCCTCTCTGCGCGTTCACTGGGAGCTACAATCCTCAGCTGCTGCTAATCGACTATCTTGGATCTCTCTCTGCCCGGTGATGAATTTTTTTCTGTTTCTTAGTTTTCCTTTGGCGGACGCCTGTTCCCCACAGAACTGGACCTTCCCTGGTTCGGCCATGCTTGCTGTGAAACTCTCAGTCCTCAGCGCTTCCAATTGCTGTTCTCCTTGTGGGGATGGGACCAGCCGAGCCCGACTAAAAGGGCACTCAGTCCCATATACTCCACACCGAGCCATTTTTTTAGTGAAATTATTGTTTAGGCACTTTAAAGACTAAGAACATTATCAGGTTTATTGCTCTTGACTGTTCTGCACCAGCATTTTAAAGACTGTTACCCTGACCAGATGTTACAATAGCAACAATAATATTATCTGTATGTTATGTTTAGGTTTTATATAATATTTTTACATTCATGATTTTAGTGACTGTTAGTGTCCAGATTTATACTGCATGTTGCTAGAAGTACTGCTTGGTCTTTTGAGTAGTCCCATGGTAATAAAATACCTTTCTTGCTTTATAATTTAAATATATCTCATCTGTTTCTTAAAAGATACTTTCCATGATGACAGCAAAATTGGTAGAGCAGGGGACTCCAAAAGCCTTTATAAAAGCGGGAATAAATTGGTAAAAACAGCCAGCATCACCTTTATTGGAACTCTGGAAACTAATCAAAAGTTTACAGCAAATAAGCAGTGTCTCAATCTGCAAAAAAACACCTGGCTGAGCATGGTGACTCATTCCTGTAATCCTAGCACTTTGGGAGGCTGAGGTGGGAGGATTGCTTGAGCTCTGGAGTTTGAGACCAGTGTGGGCAACATACTGAGACCTTGGCTCTACTAAAAATTTTAAAAATCAGCCGAGCATAGTGATACATGCCTGTAGTCCCAGCTATTCAGGAGGCTGGAGTGGGAGGATCTCTTGAGCCAAGAAGAGAGAGACTGTAGGGAGCCATGGTTACACCCACTGCACTCCAGCCTAGGCAACAGAGTGAGACCCTGTCTTAAAAAAAAAAAAAAGAAAGAAAGAAAAGGTAAAAAACACTGGAATCTTTGCATCTAAGGAAACTGTCAGATCACTGACCACTAAACTAACAGAACAGAAAATTCATTGGCTACATGTGACAAAAAATAGACTATAAAATTAGTTCAAAAAAGTTACTGAACAAATAACAGCTACAACAGACAGCAACAACAAACCCAGGAGAGGGAGAGAATCTGATTTTCATAGTTGCCACCTTATAATATTCAAAATGCAAAAAATATGAGGCATGATAAGAAACAATGACCCATATACACACACAAAAAAGAAACTGATAGAAATTGTCCCAAAGGAAGCCCAGACATTGAGATTTTTAATGTGGACTTTAAATCATATGCTCAAGAACTAAAGGAAACCATGAAAAACAATATCCTAAAGTAGACAGTATCAATAGATAGAAATTATGAAAAAGCAATCAAATAGAAATTCTGGAGCTGAAAAGTACAGTGACAGAAAGAACAGATTTTAACATGCTGAATAATCAACTAATTTGAAGATAGGTCAATTGAAATTATCCAATCTGAGGAACAGAAAGAAAAAAGAATAAAGAAAAATGAACAGAGCCTAAGAAAGATGTGAGACACCATTAGGTGTACCAATATACACAAAATGGGAGTCCCAGAATGAGAGAGAAAGAGGCAGAAAGAATATTTGAAGTAATAATGACCAAACACCAAATTTAGTGAGAGACGTAAGTATGAATACATTGTGACTCCAAAGTAGCATAAAGACATTGGAACCAAGACACATTATAATCAAACTGTTGAAAGCCAAACAGAATCCTGAAAATACCAAGGTAGAGTCAAACTGTTAACTACTTACGAGCCTTAACAGCTCATTGGTTCAGGCCATTAGATTAACAGTTTATGAGATTAACAGCTGGTTTCTAATCAGAAATTATGGAGGCAAAAAGGCAGTGATGACTGGACACCATGGCTCATGCCTATAATCCTAGCACTTTGGGAGGCCAAGGAGGGCAGCTTGCATGAGCTCAGTAGTTTGAGACCAGCCTGGGCATCATTGGGAAGCACCATCTCTACTAAAAAGAGAAAATTAGCTGGGCATGGTGGCACGCATCTGTAGTCTCAGCTACTCAGGAGGCTGAGGCACAAGAATTGCTTGAACCCAGGAGGTGGATATTGCGGTGAGGCGAGATGGCACCACTGCATCCCAGCCTGGCAACAGAGTGAGACTCTGTCTCAAAAAAAAAAAAAAAAAAGTTAGTGGTGTGATACATTCAAAGTGCTAAAAGAAAAAAAAGAAAGCTGTAACTGTCAACCATGAATTCTGTATTCAGCAAATCTATCCATCAAAATTAAGGGAGAAATTAAAAGATTCCCAGATAAACAAAAACTGACAGTTTCTCATTAGTTGACCTACTTGCAAGAAATGCTTAAGGAAATTCACTGAAATGACAGGATGCTTTCTTCAAATACACACAAAGAAATAACACCAGTAAAGGTAACTATATAAGTAAATCTAAAAATAAGTATTAACATGGTTAATACTTGGTTTGTAACTCCTTTTTAAAAAAATTGAAAAGATAACTGTATAAAATAACAATTACAGATCTGTTGATAGGCACACAATGCATAAATATGCAATGCGTTACAGTAACAACATAAAAGAGGGCAAATTATATAGGAGCAACTTTTTTGTCTACTATTGAAACTAAGTTGCCGCTGTTAATTTCAAATAGATTATTATATTAATAAAATAAGATGTTCATTATAATTGGGCAACCACCAAGAAAATAAAAAGCATGCGTAGTAAAAAATGTAAGAAAGGAATAAAAATGGTACACTGAGAAATATCTAACATAAAAGGCACTAATGTAGGAACTGAGGAACAGAAAAGGTACAGGCATGCCTCAGAGATATTGCAGGTTCAGTTCCAGACCACTGCAGTAAAGCAGATATTATAGTAAAGTGAGTAACACAAAGTTTTGGGTTTCCCAGTGCACGTAAAAGTTATATTTACACTATACTGTAGCCTAAGTGGGCAGTAGCATTATTTTTAGAAAACGTACATACCTTAATTTAAAAATACTTTATTGCTAAAAAATGCTAACAGTCATCTCAGCCTTCAGCGAGTCATAATCTTTTTGCTGATGGTGGGTTTTGCATTGATGTTAATGACTGCTGACTGATTACAGCGGTGGTTTTTGGAGGTTAGGTAAGCGTGGCAATTTCTTAAAATAACATTGAAGTTTGTTACTTCAATTGACTCTTCCTTTTTACACGATTTCTCTGTAGCATGTAATACTATTTGATAGCATTTACCGACAGTAGAACTTCTTTTAAAATTAGAGACAGTCCTCTCAAACTCTGCCGTTGTTTTATCAGTGAAGTTGATTTAATATTCCAAATCCTTTGTGGTCATTTTAACAGTCTTCACAGCATCTTTAGCAGTAGTAGATTCCATAGCAAGAAACCACTTTCTTTGCTCACTCATATGAAGCAACTCCTTATCTGTTCCTGATTTGATCATGAGATTGTAGCAATCCAGTTGTATCTTTAGGGTCCACTTCTAATTCTGGTTTTCATGATACTTCTATCATATCTGCAGTTCCTTCCTCTACTGAAATCATGAACCCCTCAAAGTTGTCCATGAGGGTTAGAATCAGCTTCTTCCAAACTCCTGTTAATGTTGATATTTTGACATTCTCCCATGAGAAATCTTCTTAAAGGTGTCCAGACTGGTGATTTTTCCCCCAGATTTTCGATTTACTTTGCCCAGATCTGTCAGAGAAATCACTATCTATGGTAGCAGTAGCCTTATGAAATATACTTCTGAAATAATAAAACTCATTAGTTGAAATTATTTCTTGATCCATAGACTACAGAATGGATATTGTGTTAGCAAGCTTGAAAGCATTAATTTCCTTGTACATCTCCATTAGAGTTTCTTGGGTGATCTGGTTTGGATGTTTTGTCCCCTTCAAATCTTATGTTGAAATGAGACCTCCATTGTTGGAGGTGGGCCTAGTGAGAGGTGTTTGGGTCATGGGGGTGGATCCCTCATGAATGTCGTTTTGCTGTCCTTAGGTTAATAAGTGAGTTTTCACTCTGTGAGTTCACACAAGATCTGGTTGTTTAAAAGAGCCTGGAACATCCTCCCTCTCTTTCTTGTTCCCTCTCTCACCATGTGACACACTTGCTCTCTCACGATTGTAAGCTCCCCTGAGGCCCTCACCAGAAGTAGATGCCAACACTATGCTTCATGTACAGCCTGCGGAACTATGAGCCAAATGAACCTCTTTTCTTTATAACATCCAACCTCAGGTATTTCTTCATAGCAATGCAAATGGACCCGGTACACTGTCAATGAGCAATAATATTTTGAAAGGAATCTTTTTCTCTGGTAGGTCTCAACAGTGGCTTAAAATATTCAGTAAACCATGCTATAAACTGATGTGGTGTCATCTAGGCCTTGTAGTTCTATTTATATAACACAGGTATAATAGATTCAGCATAATTCTAAAGGGACCTACAGTTTTTTGGAATGATTAATGAGCATTGACTTCATCTTAAAGCTGCCTTAGCCCCTAACGAGAGTTAGCCCTTCCTTTGAAGCTTAAAGCCATGGATTGACTTTTCTCAAGGTATTGAAAGTCCCAGATGGCATCTTCTTCCAATAGGCTGTTTTGTCTACATTGAAAATTTGTTGTGTGTAGCTTTTCTTTTCTCTCTCTCTCCCTTCCTCTCTTCCTCTCTCTCTCTTTCCTACTTTCCTTTCTCTTTCTTTCTTTCCTTCTTGTCTCTCTCTCTCTCTCTTTTTTAAAAGAGACAAGGTCTCACTCTTTTGCCCAGGCTGGAATGCAGTGACATGATCACAGCTCACTGCATTCTCAAACTCCTGAGCTCAAGCTATCTTCCTGCCTCAGCCTCCCAAGTAGGTAGGAGTACAGGCACATGACATCATACCCAGCTGATTAAAGAGTTTTTTTAAATAGAGATGGGGTCTTGCTCTGTTGCCCAGGCTGGTCTCGAACTCCTGGCCTCAAGTGATCCTGCCACCTTAGTCTCCCAAAGTGCTGGGATTACAGGTGTGAGCCATCATGCCTGGCCCTATTTTCATCCATGATCTTAGCTAGATCTTGTGGATAACTTGCATCTTCTCTATCAGCACTTGCTGTTTCATCTTGTACTTTTATGGTATGGAAACCTTAAACCTTGTGAACCAACTTCTGTTGCTAGCTTCAGACTTTTCTGCTGCAGCTTCCTGAATTCTCTCAGCCTTCATAGAATTGAAAAGAGTTAGAGCCTTGCTCTGGACTAGGCTTTGGTTGAAGAGGCTATTGCAGTTGGTTTGATCTTCTATCTAGACCATTAAAACTTTCTTCATACCAGCAATAAGACAGTTTTCTTTCTCACCATTCATGTCTTCATGGGAGTAGCACTTCTAATTTCCTTCAAGAATTTTTTCTTTGCATGCACAACTTGGCTGTTTTGCCCAGGAAGCCTAGCTTTTGGCCTCTCTTGGCGTTTGAGATGCTAAAGCATCTCACTTTAGGCATCACTAAGCCTAATTATTTTTAGCTTTTGATTTAAAATGAGGTAAATGGGAGTCTTCCTTTCACATGAACACTTAGAGGCCATTGCAAGGTTATGAATTGGCCTAATTTTAGTATCATTTTGCCTCAGGGGATAGAGAAGTCTGAGGAAGGGGAGAGAGACACGGGAACAGCTGGTCACTGTAGCATTTGGAACACACATAACATTTATCAATTAAGTTCACTGTATTAAAAAGACCCTGTATGGGATGTCCCTGAACAGTTATGATAGTCATGAATGTTAAGATCACAAATCACTATACCAGATATAATAATCATGAAGAAGTTTGAAATATTGCTAGAATTACCAAAATGTGACAGTCAGGAAGTGAGCACATGCTGTTGGAAACATGATGCTAATAGACTTGCTTGATGCAGAGTTGTCATGAACCTTCAGTTTGTAAAAAAATGCAATAACAGCAATGTAAAATAAAGCAAAGGACAAGAAAGAAAGAGATGCCTGTTTGAGACCTAGAAAACAAATAGCAGAAGTCCTTCTTTATCAGTATTTACATTACATGTAAATTGATTAAACTCTGCAATTAAGAGGAAGAGATTGGGAGAATGGATTTTTTTAAAAAATGATTCAAATAGGCTGGGAGGGGTGGCTCACATCTGTAATCACAGCACTTTGGGAGGCTGAGGTGGGCGGATCACAAGGTCAGGAGTTCGAAACCAGCCTGACCAACATGGTGAAGCCCGTTCTCTACTAAAAATACAAAAAAAAATTAGCTGGGTGTGGTGGCGTGTGCCTGTAATTCCAGTACTCAAGAGGCTGAGGCAGGAGAATCACTTGAACGCGGGGGCAGAGGTTGCAGTGAGCCGAGATTGTGCCACTGCAACTCTCTGCCAGGCAACAGAGTGAGACTCCGTCTCCAAAAAAAAAAAAAATTCAGGTATATGCTGAGATGCATCTTAGATCCAAAGGCAGAAATAGCTTAATGGTGGAAGGATGGAAAGATATTTCATGTAAACAAAAGAGCTGGAGTAGCTATACTAATATCAGTCATTTAGATTTAGGTTAAAAATTGTTACAGAAGACAAAGAAATGCATTATGTAATGATAAACAGATCACTCAACAAGAAGAATCAATTGAAAAAGAAGATAGAACAATTATAAACACATATGAAGCAAAGCCAGACAGAATTGAAGGGAGTAATAGATATATCAACAGTATAATTTGGGAGACTTAAATGCCCACTCTCAATAATGGATAGAACATATGGATGAAAGATAAAGACATAAAAGACTTGAACAATAATGTATACCTCTACCAGTTAGACATAACAGACAAGTGGAGCACTCTACCCAACAACAGCAGAACACACATTCTTCTGGAGTGCATTTGGAACATTCTCCAAAATAGACTGTATGTTAGGCCATAAAACAAGTCTCAATATATTGTAAAGGTCAGAATAATAAAAACTATATTTTTAACCACAGTGGGATGAAAGTAGAAATTGGTAGCAGGAAGAAAACCGGAAAATTAACAAATTTGTGGAAATGAAACAACATATTCTTTAAAACCAGTGGGCCAAAAAAGAAGTCACAAGAGAAATTAGAAAATACTTTGAGAGGAATGAAAATAAAAACCTTCCTGGATATATGCACCCTTAAGACTGAACCAGTAAGAAATTGAATCACTGAATAGATCAGTAATGAGTTCTGAAATTGAGGCAGTAAGGAGTAGCCTACCAACCAAAAAAAGTCCAGGACAAGATATTCACAGCTGAATTCTACCATAGGTATGATGAAGAGTTGGTGCTACTTCTACAGAAACTATTGCCAAAAAATTGAAAAGGAGGGAGTCCATCCTAAATCATTCTATGAGGCCGGCATCATCCTGATACCAAAACCTGGCAGAGATAGAAAAACAGAAAAATCCCTCAGTGGGAGTTTGGGAAAAAAGAAAAAAAATAATAAAAAAAAATAAAAAAAAAAAGAAAAACAGAAAAAGAAAACTTTGTGCCAGTATCCTTGATAAACACCAATGCAAAAATCCTTAATAAAATACAGGCAAACCAAATCCAGCAGCACATCAAAAAGCTTATCCATCATGATTAAGTAGACTTCATTCCCTGTGTGTTAGGCTGTTTTCACACTACAGTAAAGAAATGCGAGACTGGGTAATATATAAAGAAAAAAAGTTTAATTGACTCACAGTTCCATATGGCTGGGAGGCCTCAAAAAACTTACAATAATGGCAGAAGGCAAAGCAGCCACCTTCTTCATAAGGTGGCAGGAGGGAGTGAATGAATGAAGGGGGAGATGGCCCTTATAAAACCATCAGATCTCAGCCAGGAGCAATGACTCAACCTGTAATCCCAGCACATTGGGAGGCCAAGGTGGGCAGATCACTTCAGGTCAGGAGTTCAAGATCCGCCTGGTCAGCATAGTGAAGCCCAGCATAGTGAAACACCATTTGTACTAAAAATAAAAAAATAGCCAGATGTGGTGACATGTGCCTGTAATCCCAGCTACTCCAGAGGCTGAGACATAAGAATTGCTTGAACCTGGGAGGTGGATGTCACAGCCAAGATTGAGCCACTGCACTCCAGCCTGGGCGACAAGCAAGACCCCACCTCATAAATAAAACCATCAGATCTCGTGAGAACTCACTATCACGAGAACAGCATGGGGAAAACCATCCTGTGATTCAATTACCACCACCTGGACTCTCCCTTGACACATAGGGATTATGAGGTTTATAATTCAAGATCAGATTTGGGTGGGAACACAAAGCCTAACCATATCATTGGGAGATTGACTCCTCCTAAATCTCACGTCCTCAAATTTCAAAACACAATCAAGCCTTTCCAACACTCCCCCAAAATCTTAACACATTTCAGCGTTAATCCAAAACTCCAAGTACAAACTCTCACCTGAGACAAGGCAAGTCCCTGCTGCCTATGAGCCTGTAAAATCAAGAATAAGTTAGTTACTTTATACATACAATAAGGGTATGGGCATTGGGTAAATACACCTATTCCAAATGGGAGAAATTGGCCAAAAGGAAGGGGCTGCAGGCCCCATGCAAGTCTGAAATCCAGCAAGGCAGCCAAATCTTAAAGCCCTGAAATGATCTGCTTTGACTCCATGTCTCACATTCAGGTCACGCTGACACAAGAGGTGGACTTCCATTGTCTTGAGCAGCTCTGCCCCTGGCTTTGCAGGGTGCATTTCCCCTCCTGGCTGATTTCATGGGCTAGCATTCAATGTCTGTGGCTTTTTCAGGTGCACAGTGCAAGCTGTCGGTGGATCTACCATTCTTGGGTCTGGTTTTTTATAGCTCCATGAGGCAGTGCCCCAATGGGGACTTGGTGTGGGGGCTCCAACCCCACATTTCCCTTCCACACTGCCCTGCTGAGGGCTCCACCCCTGCAGCAGACTTCTGCCTGGACATCCAGGCATTTCCATACATCCTCTGTAATCTAGGTGGAGGTTCCCAAAACTCATTTCTTCACTTCTGTGCACCCAAAGGCCCAAAAACCACATGTAAGCCACCAAGGGTTGGGGGTTGAACCCTCTGAAACAATGTCCTGATCTGTACATTGGCCCTTTTTAACCACAGCTGGGGTGTGGGTAACCAAGTTCTGAGACTTCACAAAGCAACATTTTCTCCTCCTAGCTTTCCGGGTCTGTGATGGAAGGGCTTGATATAAAGACTTCTGACATGCCCTGGAGACATTTTCCCCATTGTCTTGGTGGTTAACATTTGGCTCTTCATTACTTATGCAAACTTCTGCAGCTGAGTTTTTGTTTTCTGTTGCTCTGTCAGACTGCAAATTTTCCAAACATTTATGCTCTGCTTCCCTTTTAAACATAAGTTCCAATTCCAGACCATCTCTTTGTGAATCTGTTACAGGGATTATAATTCAAGATTAGATTTGGGTGGGGACACAAAACCTAACCATGTCACCTGGGATGCAAGGTTGGTTCAACATAGTGCAAATCAATAAATGTGATTCTTCACATAAACAGAACTAAAGACAAAACCACATGATTATCTCAATAGATGTAGAAAGGCCTTCAATAAAATTCAACATCCCTTTATGTTAAAAACTCTCAATAAACTAGGTATTGAAGGAACACACCTCAAAATAATAAAAGCCATATCTGACAGACCCACAGCCAATATCATTCTGAGTGGGCAAAAGCTGGAAGTATTCTTGCAAATAGGCACAAAAGAAGGATGCCCTCTCTCTCCACTCCTATTTTGTATAGTATTGGAAGTTCTAGCCAAGGCAGTCAGGCAAGAGAAAGAAATAAAGGGTATTGAAATAGAAAGAGAGGAAGTCATACTGTCTTTGTTTGCTGGTGACATGATTTATATCTAGAAAACATCATCTCAACCCAAAACCTTCTTAATCTGATAAGTAAGTTTAGGAAAATTTCAGGATACAAAATCATTGTACAAAAATCATTAGCATTCCTATACACTGGTAGCAGGCAACCAGAGAGCCAAGTCATGAAAGAACTCCCATTCAGAATTGTCACAAAAAGAATAAAATACCTAGAAATACAGCTAACAAGGGAAGGCAGGACCTCTTCAAGGAGAACTACAAACCACTGCTCAGAGAAATCAGAGACGACACAAACAGATGGAAAAACATTGCATGCTCATGGATAGGAATAATTAATATCTTTAAAATGGCCATACTGCCCAAAGCAATTTATAGATTCAATGCTATTCACATTAACTACCATTGATATTCTTCACAGAATTAGAAAAAACTATTTTAAAGTTCATATGGATCCAAAACTATTTTAAAATTTGTATGGAATGTGAATAGTCAAGACAATTCTAAACAAAAAGAAAAAAGCTGGAGGAATCACACTATCCAACTTCAAACTATACTACAAGGCTACTGTAAACACAACAGCTTGGTATTGGTACAAGAACAGACACTTAGACCAATGGAACAGAATAGAGAATCCAGAAATAAGACCACACACCTACAACCATCTGATTTAATAAACCTGACAAAAACAAACAATGGGAAAAGAATTTCCTGTTTAATAAGTGATGCTGGGAGAACTGGTTAGCCTATGCAGAAAATTGAAACTGGACCCTCTCCTTTCATCATATAAAGAAATCGACTCAGGATGCATTAAAGACTGAAATGTAAAACCCAAAACTATAAAAACCCTAGAAGAAAATCTAGGCAATACCATTCAGGACCATATGTATGGGCAAAGATCTCATGACGAATATGCCAAAAGCAATTGCAGCAAAAGCAAAATTGGCAAATGAGATCTAGTAAACTAAAGAGCTTCTGCACAGCAAAAGAAGCTGTCATTAGAGTGAACAGACAACCTATAGAATGGGAGAAATTTTTTGCAATCCATCTATCTGACAAAGGTCTAACATTCAGCATCAACAAGGAACTTAAACAGATTTTTTTTTTAAAGCCACCTCATTAAAAAGTGGGCAGTGGATGAATAGATACTTCTCAAAGACATGCATGGACATACACGTAGCCAACAAACATATGAAAAAGAGCTCAACATCACTGATCATTAGAGAAACGCAAATCAAAACCATAATGAGATACCATCTCACACCAGTCGGAATGGCTATTATTAAAAAGTCAAAAAACAGATGCTGGCAAGGTTGTGGAGAAAAAGGAACACTTACACTGTTGATGGGAGTGTAAATTCAACCATTGTAGAAGACAGTGTGGTGACTGCTCAAAAAACCCAGCGGCAGAAATACCATTTGACTTGGCAATTTCATTACTAGGTATATATGCAAAGGAATATATATCATTCTCTTATAAAAATACATGCACGTGTATGTTCATTGCAGCACTGTTCACAATAGCAAAGACATGAAACCACCCTAAATACCCTTCAGTTATAGACTGAATAAAGAAAATGTGGCACATATACCCTCCATGGAATACTATGCAGCTGTTAAAAAGAACAAGGTTATGTCATTTGCAGGAGCATAGATGAAGGTGAAAGGTGTCATCCTCAGCAAACACAGGAACAGAAAACCAAAGACCACATGTTCTCATTTATAAAGCGGGAGCCAAATGATGAGAACTCATGGACACGTGTGGGGAAACAACACACACTGGGGCCTGTCCAAGGATGGGGTGTGGAAAGAGGGAGAGCATCAGGAAGAATAGCTAATGCATGCTGGGCTTAATACCTAGGTGATGGGATGATCTGTGCAGCAAACCACCATTACACAGCTTTAGCTATGTAACAAACCTGCACATCCTGCACATATAGCTTTGAACTTAAACGATGGAAAAAGATGAAAGTAAAAGAAAACAAAAACCGGTACATCAAAACTTATTGAATGTAATGAAAGCAGTGCTCAGAGGGAAATTTGTAGCTGTAAAAGCCTATATTATAAAAGGTCTAAGATTAAACACACAGAATAAACACAGAAAATAAAAGGAAGGAAAAATAAAGATTACATTGAAGATAAGCAGAGAATAGGAAAACAATTGAATGAATGAAACCAAAAGTTGGTTCCATTGGTAAGATCAACAAAATCGACAGACTTTTAACTAGACTGGTCAAGAAAAAAGAGAAGACTCAAATTACTAAAATCAGGGAGTAAAGTGGTGCCATTACTGACTTTATAGAATTAAGAAGGATTATAGACAAAACTGTGAACAGTTTTATGCCAACAGATTAGATAATTTAGGTGAAATGTACCAGTTCCTAGAAACATGTAAAATACCTGAACATAAGAGGAAGTTGAAAATCGGAATTGACCTATATTAAATAAAAAGGTTGAACCCATAATTTAAAAAACATCCAACAATGAAAGCCCAGGATCAGATGGCTTCACTGGTGATTCTACCAAACATCTAAAGAAGAATTAACATGAATCCTCAAACTCTTCCCAAAATTAGAAGAATAAATATCCTGTGAGGTAAGCATTACCCTGATACCAAGTCGGACAAAGATTTCATAAGAAAATTGTAGACCAAGACCTCTTGTGAATGTAGATACAAAATTCTTCAAAAATACCAGCCAACAAAATCCAGCAGCATTTTAAACGAATTATGCACCATGACCAGTGGGATTTATCCCAAGAATGCAAAGGTGTTTCTACATATGAAGATCAGTGTAATGTACCATTTTAGTAGAATGAAGGGGAAAAAACTCAGTAGACACACACAAAAAAAGTGACAAAATCTTATACCTTTTCATGAGAAAAAGCTGAACACGTAGGAAGATAACTTCATCAACCTTATACAGAGAATCTATGAAAAACCCACAGCAAACATCATACTCAATGGTAAAAGATAAAATGTTCCTCCCAATAGCAGGAACAAGATAAATGATGTGTACTCTTGCCACTTTTGTTCAACATTATACTATCTCTGTTTACACATGGCATGTTATCCACAAAAAATCCTAAAGAATTCATGAAATAATTGTTAAAGCTGATAGAAAATTTTAGCAAAGTTGCAGGATATAAGCTCACCACACAAAAATCAGTTGCATTTCTATACACTAGCAATGAGCAATCCAAAAAAGGTAACTAAGAAAACAATTCAATTTATGGTAGCATCAAAAAATAGAATACTTATGAATAAATTAAACCACAGTAATACAAGACTTGTATGCTGAAAACTATAAAATGTTGCTGAAAGAAATGAAAGAAGATCTAAATAAAGCAAAAGACCTCCTTTGTTCATGGATTCAAAGATTGTTAAGATGGCAATACTCTTGAAGTCATTTTACAGATTAAGTGCAACACTTATTAAAATGCTAATGGTCTTTTTATTTTTTAGAAAAAGAAAAGGAGAAAGAAAAAAAGAAACAGCAAAAGAAGGAAAAAAAAAGAATGAAAGAGAGAAAGAAAGAGGATGAGGAAGAGGGAGAGAGAATGGGATTCTTTTTTTATTGCCCAGGCTAGAATGCAGTCTAAAAACGGGTATTAAAAACCTCTTTTATGCCAGTAATTGTGCTTAACAATGGAGACAGGAAGGAATAGGGGATGAAAATAACAAATAAGCAGCCAATCAATACTTTATTTAAACCTGTGAAATGCTATGCAATTGCTGAGGAGTGATTTACTTCCAATTATATGGTCACTTTTAAAATAGGTATAATGTGATACTGAGAAAAATGTATGTTTTGTGGATTTGGGGAGGAGAGTTCTGTAAATATTTGTTAAGTCTAGTTGTTCTAGGTCTGAGTTCAAGTCCTGGATATCCTTGTTAATTTTCTATCTCGTTGATCTGTCTAATATTGACAGTGTAATGTTAAAGTCTCCCACTATTATTG
>PVKP010046971.1:0-15280 GCA_004027715.1 Plecturocebus donacophilus | reverse complement strand
CCCCATAAAGCCTTGCTGGGCTTCCCAGGAGAGCTCCTGCCACGTGACTGGCCTCTGTCATTGGGAGAACCCTGCGTGGACTGTGGCCCTGCTGCTGTTTTCCTGGAAATCATGCCGGCTCTGGGAAGCGCCCGGGTTCTGCTCCCAGGAAGAAGGAACGGAGCTAAACGCGGGCATTTTATATGACTACCGGAGAGCTGTGTTGAGACTGGGTTTTGGGAGCGCTGAGCTTTGGGAAGGCACTGGGGTTGGGTCCTGCTGCCCCACAGGCCCTGCTTTCTCTCCCGTGGCCCTTCTCAGGAGGACAGGGGGCCAGGCCGTGGAATAGTTGCAGAGGCCAAACCTACCTACCTCATGGGGCCTCGGTTTCTCCAGCTGCCCAACACGAGAGGGAGACCTTGGCCTGACTTCCTCCTAGGAGGAAGGGGAGGGGCTGTCAACAAGTCAACAGCGTCCGTCCGTCCGTCCGTCCGTGGGGCTGCGGCGGGTGGGGCACAGGTCTGGTCTGCTGAGGATCCTCATGCTCCCTCCTTTGCAGGAGGGGATGCAGTGTGGTTCCTGGGCAGCTGGCCTGGCCGTTCCATCGTCCCGGAGGAGGTCAGCAGGCTTCAGCCAGGGTCTCATGCAGCTGCAGGCGAAGCTGAGCGAGTCACTGATCCTCTTGGGGAAGGCTGGGTGGCAGCAGGGACCCCAGCCTTAAGGCCTTGACCTCTGTGACCGCTTCTCTGAGACTCAGTTTCCTTATCTGTCAGCACGGGACATGATGGCCCCACCCCATGCAGTGAGTGAGGGCATCCCAGCGGGAACAAGAGGCCCCGGGAAGAGACCCAGGTCTGGTGACAGGCTGAGAAGTGAAAGGGAGAAGCGGGGTGAATGTGGGGTCCCGGGAGCCAGGCCGGGCCGTGGGAAGTGCAAGTCATTGTGCAGGGGGAAGTGCAGGGCACTGGGGGGGGCTGGGGACCCCCTGAAGTCAACCCTGCTCTTGTGACCAAGCCTAGCAGCTGCAGCCATGCCCCTGGCCAGGCCAAACACCCACGGGCCCTGTGCCCCTCGTGATCCCCCCACAGCCTCCGCCTTGCCCAGGCGACTCTCCTCCTGCCTTCAACTGCTCCTCCTCCAGAGAGCTTCGCTCTCAGTACCCTGTACCCGGAGGGCCAGTGATGCTGCTCCCGCTGTTACTCTCTGGCCCGTGCTGAATCGGCCTCCTCTGCGGCCCTCCGGGGAGCAGGTGGAGGTTTAATTAATGGACTAAACAATGTAATGAAAAAGATTGGGAAATATTTTTTTCAAGATGAAAAGGGAGTGGAGGATAGTACCTCCCATTTCTGCATCTAAACTCCTTGGTCTGGAAGTCATTTCTTAGTGTCCGACTTAAATACATCAAGCTGAATGTTGGCTGCTGAGCAACGTTGGAGGAGAAGCAGGATAACGCCGTGCTTAGTGAAGGCTCACAGATTCACCACTGGCTGGCACATGACCAGACCTCCCTGCGCCTCGGTTTCCTCATCTGCGAAAAGGGGATATTAGTACCCACGTCATTAGGTTGTTTCATGAAATCGACTAATGTATACAAA
This sequence comes from Plecturocebus donacophilus, assembly GCA_004027715.1. Taxonomy (NCBI): domain Eukaryota; kingdom Metazoa; phylum Chordata; class Mammalia; order Primates; family Pitheciidae; genus Plecturocebus; species Plecturocebus donacophilus. The sequence goes on along the minus strand of PVKP010046971.1, from coordinate 13,706 downwards.
ACACTTAGAACAGCGCCTGGCACTGGTGGAGATCAACAGACGTCAGCTGTCTACCCAAAAGAATTGAAAGCAGAACGTGAACAGATATTTGCATACCCGTGTTATTTTGTTTCTTTGTTTTCATTTTGAGACAGGGTCTTATTCTGTTGCCCAGGCTGGAATGCGGTAGTGCAATCACTGCTCACTGGAGCCTCAACCTGCCAGGCTCAGGTGGTTCTCCCATGCCAGCTTCCCAAGTAGCTGGGACTACAGGTGTGCCACCACACTCGGCTAATTTTTTTGTATTTTTGGTGGAGACAGGGTCTCACTATGTTGCCTAGGTTGGTCTCGAACTCCAGAGCTCAAGCGATCCACCCAACTCGGCCTCCCAAAGTGCTGGGATTACAGGCATGAGTCACCACACCCAGTCCACACCCATGTTTATCGCAGCAGTGTACCTAGCAGCCAAGAGGTCGCAGCAACCCCAGTGTGCACAGAGAGATGAACAGATGCTCACGGTGTAGTCCATCCACACAATGGAATATGGTTCTGCCTTCCAAAGGAAGGGAATTCCCACACCTGCTCCAACATGAATGAACCCCGAAGACATTATGCTGGGTGAAAGAAACCAGACACAAAAGGACAAATGCTGCTTGACTCTATTTATCTGCAGTACCTAGAATAGTCAAAACCACAGAGACAAAAGGTAGAATGGTGGCTGCCAGGCCCCGGGGGTAGAGGGAAAGGGGAGTTAGTGGATAATGGGCAGAGCTTCCGTTTTGCCAGGTGAAGAGTTCTGCGGGTGGAGGGTGGCGATGGTTGCACACCCTGTGAATATACTTAATGCCACTGAACTGCGCACTTAAAAGATTATAAATTTTATATGCATTTTTATACATATAAAATTATATGTATTGCACCATAATAATTAAGAAAAAAGAAAGTCAGCTGTCATTGCTCTGACAAAGGGAAGGGAGAGGACATCCCATGTGTCCTGGCCTCTGAAGCCCTGGCTTGCGTGCGAGGAGCTGACCGTGGCTCCTGGCCAGGTGCTGGCACACTCGCCTTCTAGGCTGAATGGGGAGGTCATTGCCAGTCTGCCCCTGTCTGCTGCCCTCTCTGCCAGGCAGAGCCCACTTGCTCGTTGCCCTGGCCTCTGCCCTGAGGAGCTGGGGAATGGGATAGCCGTGGGCCGCTGGTCACGATCATTCCCACCCAGCATGTGATGCTGGCTTCCTGCTGGGGTGGAGCCCTGGGCTGCCTCTGGCTTCTCTGCAAGTGCCTGGCCTTTTGGGAACTGTTTCTGCATCTTTGAGAAGAGGGTACGGACTGCTCCCGCCCTGTGGGTGTCACTGGCTGTCATCCCTTGGCCCTCCATGCCGCCCCATTTTCAGAAGACTTCACATATGTGACCATTGACCCTCATGCCTGAGCTTCCAGAGGGGAAGGGACGGTGCAGGCGCAAGCCCAGGGCCGGAGTCTCATTTCGCAATCCCCGGCCAGTGCTCTGGGGGGGCTGCTGTCAGCAGCGGGGGACTAGGTTGGCAGCCCGGCTCCAGCCCTGCAAAGCCCGTGCAGACCAGGGGCTGCCTCCCGGGGCAGCGGGGTCCAAGGCCTGACAGCGGCTTCCTGGCAGACGCAGAGCTCCCCAGCAATTTCCAGGGCTGCTTGGGGCGGGGAGGGGAGGTGGAGGGGTGGGTGGGGGAACAGAGTCTGGCAGGAGAGTCTTGTGGGGATTGCACAATGAGGCCACAGCAGCCAGCCGCGAAGGCAGCCACCGGCCAGGGCCCCTCAGCCCGTGTCCTCATCGCCCCTGCGTGGATGAACTCCATCTGTGCACTGCCGATGGAAGGACCCTCCCAGCCTGGGACACCGTGACTCTGCGGACTCCTCTGAAAAGTGTCACCCCTGGAGCCCTAGGGAGAGGGGGGTGGGGTTGGCAGCCTTAGCGCCCCATCCTGGCGGCCTCCTGCATCCGCTCCCCCACAGGTCCCCCAGAGACAGGATGGATGACAATCCGAGTGCAAACCTGGCGCTTGGCCACCACTCTCGAAGAGGAAGTTCTCAGTTCCCAGGGCACCCTGAACCCGCAGCCGCCCCCACTCGGCTGCCCCCTTGGTCCTGGAAGACCTGTTCCCAGGCTGGAGAGGGGATGGCGGCCTGAGCAGGGGGCAGGGAAAGGGACCAACCAAAAGAGGGGAGGAGCAGAGGCCCCAGAGAGGCGGGAGGGAGGCGGTGCCGCGCGGGAAATCCCTAAATGACAGGGGCCTTTCCAGAGGGCAGGAATTCCTAGCGCGTGAAATAAGGAAGGAAGTGAATCTCCTCTGGGTTCCCTTCTCAGCCCCTCCTATCCTCCCCACATGCCCCACCCCCGCGTCCCCCAAGACAGACCCCGAGAGACAGGGTTTGCAGGGGGAAACTGAGGCCCGGAAACGGAGGCCTGCGCTGAGTGGCAAAGCCAGCTTGACGATCAGGACAAGCCCTGGAGTGTGGCCCTTGGGCCCCTCCCCTTCGCCCGCTCCGGCAGCCTGTGGGGCCCGGGGGGCGGGCTCCGGTGGGAGTCCCACAGGCCTGGCTGGGAAGCCCACTCTGCTGCTTAATGCGGTGTGACCCGGGTCAGCCGCTTCGCCTCTTCGCATTTACGCATTTCAGGCAAGGCTGGACGACGAGCGGGGCGCAGGCCCTGTGCTCAGCGCGCCGCCTGCACCCTGGCCAGCCGTGCAGCACCCCTAGGGCGCCTCCTCAGAGGGGCGTCTGGGGGAGTCGGGGTGGGACCCGGCGCTCCCGCAGCTGGCGCGGAGCCAGTCTGTGACGCGGGAACGCGGTCGAGCGCTCCCCTTCCAGGCGGCCTATCAGAAGCAGTGGTCGGACAATGGCCCCGCGCCCGCCAGCCCGGTCCTTCCCGTGGCGTCCCCCGCGCCCATGTAACATGCGACTCGCGGTCGGACCCCCCCGCCCGGTTGCTGGGAGGAAGTGACCGCGCCCCGCATCCCCCGCTGGGCAGGCCGGGCGCGCCGGGCCCCAGGGACGCAGGGACACCGCGGGGCGGCCCAGGGCCTGGGCCTCTGCCCGCGGGTTTTCCGCGGTTGCAGGGGGCGGGGCGGGCGGGGCGGGGCCGGGCCGAACTGGGACTATTTCAGACTGCGCGGAACTGGGGCCAGGACAGCGGCAGCCCGGCCAGGACGTGGTAAGTGGCCTCGGCCTCCACGCGCCCATCCCCGCAGCTCCGCGCGGCTCCTCGCCCGCCCCGACCCCGAGGCTCCCCAGGATCCTGTCGCGGCGGCGGGGACTGGAGGGAGCGTGACGCTCCCAGGGCCCCTGGTCTCGGGCAGCCCCATTGCCAGGGAAACTGAGGCCCTGGCGCCAAGCGTCCCCTTGTCCGGGCACAGAGGGGTCGGGGTTGGCGCTCGCGGCGGAGGGCTGGGTCCTGCCAGAGACAGGGAGGGCGGGGCTGCGGAAGGCACAGGGGTCTCCCCCTCCGTTAGCAGCAGGGAGGACCAGGCCCAGCGTGGCGCCCCGGCCACGCGACACAGGCCAAGCCACTTCCTCACCTGTGCCCGGGGACCCTCATCGGGGGATAGGTGCGCCTTCCACATCCTGCCCAGGACTGAAGGAACCGGGCCCAGGGAGGTCCCGGGGGGTGCGTTGACTTCAGCCCGGACAGGGAAGGCGAGCCAGGCCCGTGGGCCTGAGGAGAAGCTGGGCAGCGGGCGGCTGGGGGCGCTGTTGAGCCACTGGCTGTGTCCACACTGCGAGCCTCCGAGCAGGCCCCTTCTGGCCTCCGTGGGCCCAACCAGCGGCGAAGCTCAAAGGAACGCCCCTCCTCCCCTTCTTCCGTCCTGGCTGCACCCCCTGGCTCCCGGCTGCAGGACAGACTCAGGGCGCAAAAGACTCACCCCCACGGCCGTGCTGTGCGATTTGGCCACATCCCTTCGGCAGCACTGTGAGGTGGGGGTCCTCGCCCCCATTTCAAAGATGGGGAAACTGAGGCTTGCGAAGGAAGGAGGTGTGCAGTCCACGCACTAGTGAGAGGTGTGCTGAGCCCTCACCTCGACCGTTTCTCTTTCCATGGCACCCGCTGCCTCTGAGAGCTCAGACCTGGGATGAGGCCCAGGGGGCTGCAGCAGGACCTTGAATTGCACTGGGGTTTGTGTCGCAGAGGGGAGAAGGCGGCCATGCTGAGGGGGTCCTGTAGGAGCTGGGCCTGGGGTTGGATAGAGCCTAGCACATGTGGGGACTGAGGAGCTGCATCCTACTGGGAGGGGTGGGACGGGGAAGGCTGAGGTGAGGCTGGCAGGGAGCATCCGTGGTAAGGGCTGCCCTCCCCGACCCCAGGAGGACGGCAGAGGTGGAGCCTGGGCACCCAGGGTGGGGCTGAGCCGCCCTTCCAGACAGACCAGCTCCTGTGGGTGCTTGGCATGCACCTGAGAGGGGCTGGGAGGCAAAGCTGGGGCACTGGGTGGTGGGCAGAGATGCCCTGTGGCCTTGCCCCAGAGACTCCCCAGAGCATGCCCCTCTTGGTCCTGGAGTGGAACGCTCAACCCAAATGACACCCAGGAGGCCAGTGCCATCCAGGAGTGTGTGACTCTGCCCCTGGCACCTAGTGAGCATGGGAGAGGCTGGGGGTGGGAGGAGCCCAGGTTTCCCATCCTTCAGGTGGCTCTGGCCAAGCCCCTCCAGGATGGGGACAGGGTACCGGGGCTTGTGGAGACAGCAGGGCCAATCTGAGCCCCCATGCCTGCTGTGCTCGGGGCAAACACCTCCTGCTTAGCCTCAGTTTCTCCTCTGGATGGTGGGTCATCCTGCCTGCCTTGTGGGGCTGTTTCAGGGGTCACTTGAAGTTAACATGATACATGAGACAAGGCTGCATGTATTTAGTCTGGGGGTGGGGCAGCCATGGCGTCATGGTCACAGGTCACCCGGGTTCTCGGGGAGGCCCAGCCCCTGACTGCTTCCCCCTTTCAGGTCAGCCGTGCTCGCCTCCAGGGGTCCTGCTTTGCTGTGACAATGGCCAGGTGCTGGGCGGGGACTTGGGGGAGGCTCGGGTCTTGCCTCTCTGGATGTAGCTTGCAGGGCTGTGGGGGATGTTGAGGCAGGGGGAGAGCTGGGCTCTGGGACCAGGTGACCAAGCCCAAGCTGTTGACCATAGGCACAGTTTAAGCCAAAATAACAGCCTTCCGGGACAGAGAAAGAGATGGGATGGGCACCCAGAGAGGCTGCAGAAGCCGGAAGCTTTTGTGATGATGCTGTCATCACATTTGGGATTGGGTGGGGGGGGGCGGTGGGGGGAGCCAGGAAGCCTGGGTTCTGGACCTGAGTTGCTGCGTGAGCTCAGGCAGCCCTGTGATTTTCTGAGCCTCTTGCCCCCGGTGGTGTGTGAAAGGCTCTCTGAGGTCCCACCCCTGTGGTTTCTGTAGACCCCGGTCAGGCTCTGCCTCTTCGTGGCCCAGCTGGAGCCGCTGTGTTTCTGTGACTCCACGGCTGGATCAGAACTGGGCAAGACGGCAGGGGGGCTGGGGCTGGAGAGGGGAGGTGGGGTTCCAGCCTCACGCCAGCTTCTGGTGTTCTAGACGCTGGCCTTTCTGGACCTCTGTTCCTGCTGTGCCCAGAGGGACAGAGCCCATGCTGTTCCTCTTCCCCAGGGTCCTGTGGGATCAGGGAAGTGTTCACTCCTGCAGCCCCTGCTCCCTGCCCAGAGGGTGGGCTGTCAGGGAAGGGTTTGCCCAAAATAAAGGGAAGGCCTCCCTCTGTCTGGGGGTTTCTGGGGCTGTGAGGTACTAGAAGGGCAGCTGTGGGTGGGGAGGCGCTTGTGACCAGGGAGAGAGCAGGGTTGTGGGGCTGATCTGGGCCAGGAGATGGCCGGCGCCCTGGTGCTCCTATGGGTGAAAACAGATGCAGCGCAGTCAGTGCAGCCACCACAGCTCTGGGCTCCAGCCTGGGAGCCGGGCCGGGCCATGGTGACCACGGATGCCTTCCCCCCGTTCCCGCAGCAGCCTGCAGGCCTGAGCCAGGGGGATACTGAAGATGATGACCTGCTTCCAAGGCCTCTCGGGCCATCAGTCTGTGCCAGTCACCCTCGACTACCCCAGAAGCCCCCAAAAGTTGCCATCCACATCAGAGGCGGAGTCAGAGACCTCCATGTCGGAAGCCTCCTCTGAGGACCTGGTGCCACCCCTGGAGGCTGGGCCAGCCCTGTCTAGGGAGGAGGAAAAGGCGGCGAAGAGGAAGGAGAAGAAGTCCAAAGGCCTGGCCAGTGTATTCAGTGTCTTCACCAAAGGGAAGAAGAAGAAGGGTGTGCCCAGCTCAGCGGAGCCCGAGGGCGCGGCGGGGTCCAGGCAGGGGCTGGATGGCCCACTGCCCACAGGTGCGCTGGGACCCGGGTGGGGCTGGGTCCGGGTCCGGGCCTGGACGGGGTGGGGGCTCATCCACGTGAGTGAGCCACCTGCGCCGTGGGCCGGCATGTGGGGCTGGCAGGCGCCTCTGTCTCCCTGCTTTCACCTGTGCCCCCGTCTGGGAGGCTGGGAGGGGGAGACCAGGCTTTCAGCTCAGTCCGGGACACCGACTCCACCCTTTGGGGTGTCGGCCGCCGGCCCTGCGCGCGACTGGGGGAGGACGGTCCCGCAGGGCGCAGGCTGGGGCGGGGGGGCTGACGCGGCTCTCCCGGCGCAGTGGAGGAGCTGAAGGCGGCGCTGGAGCGCGGGCGGCTGGAGGCGGCGCCGCCGCTGCTGGCGCTGGAGCGGGAGCTGGTGGCGGCGGCGGCTGCGGGCGGCGCGAGCGCGGAGGAGCTGGTGCGGCGCCAGAGCAAGGTGGAGGCGCTGTACGAGCTGCTGCGCGACCAAGTGCTGGGCGTCCTGCGGCGGCCGCTGGAGGCGGCGCCCGAGCGGCTGCGCCAGGCGCTGGCCGTGGTGGCCGAGCAGGAGCGCGAGGATCGGCAGGCGGCGGCGGCCGGGCCGGGGACCTCGGCGCTGGCGACCACGCGCCCGCGGCGCTGGCTGCAGCTGTGGCGGCGCGGCGTGGAGGAGGCGGCCGAGGAGCGCATGGGCGGGCGGCCGGCCGAGGGCGCGGAGGTCCCCGAGAGCGTCTTTCTGCACATGGGCCGCACCATGAAGGAGGACCTGGAGGCCGTGGTGGAGCGGCTGAAGCCGCTGTTCCCCGCCGAGTTCGGCGTCCTGGCGGCCTACGCCGAGAGCTACCACCAGCACTTCGCGGCCCACGTGGCCGCCACCGCGCAGTTCGAGCTGTGCGATCGCGACACCTACATGCTGCTGTTCTGGGTGCAGAACCTCTACCCCAAGTGAGTGGGCGGGGCTCGCCTGGGCGGGCCCGGGAGGGTGTCCTCTGCAGGAGGCGTGCGAGCTGTGCCCTGCCAGATTTTAGTGAGGCGGTGCTTGCAGAGGTTTGGGTCCGACAGTGCGGGGGTGGCACCTGGACTCCCTGGGGCAGAGCCTGGACGGGCAGAGACTGGGCTTGGGCACAGGGATAAGGCTGGGGCTGGGTCCGCTTTGCTCTTGGAATCCTTAATTTTCTGGGCCTCAGTCACATTCTGCTGTTGGGGAAACCGAGGCACAGAAAATGGTAGGGATTTCATTCATTCAGGAGTGCCCAGTCTGAAGAGGGCACAAAGCGATCAATAACCATGCAGAGCTGGAAGGGCTGTGGCAGCGGAGGCCAGGCCCTGGGAGCCCAGAGCAGGGACCCAGAGCAGGCCTGGAGAAGTCAGGGAAGCCAGCCTGGAGGAAGTAGAAGCCAGCGGTTCTTCTCTGAGCCAGGGAATCAGGCGGGGAGGCTGGAGGAGGGGTGATAGTGCAGGCAGGGAAGAAAGTGAGAGGAAGGTTGATGTTTCTGAGCATGCCCTCTTCCAGGGCACTGGAGCTCAGCAGAGCTTGTCAGAGTGTTTGGATTTACTGGGCGGGCTATGTGGGCACCCCCAGGCAGGAGAGTCCACTGTGGAGTGAGGCTAGGGACAGGTGTCTTGTTGGAAAGACCCCCATTGTGTGAGGTTACTGTGTGAGCCCCCAGCAGAGCTGGAGCCCTTGGGTGGGAGCCTGGCCATGCAGCTGGTGCCCCCTGGGTGCAGCCTCAGGCATCCCCTGACTCCATGGTCCCTGGGCGTGCTCATCATGCACATGGTCTGTATGGAGAGAGGTTTGTACTGCTGTGTGGACAGGCCCAGGGTGGGGGAGTCCAGGGGCTGTTACTGTGGGGCTAGGCCACTGCTGGCCCCAGAGCCTAGTGTGAAGTTTTAGGAAGGAAGCCGGAGGTGTAGACAGTGTGGGCAGTGTCTTCCGTCTCGGGGGCCTTTGGGTGGCCTATGGGTTCAGTTGGTGTTGAAGGGTCAGCCTCTGGCAGAAGGACAGAGAAAGGGTCCAATGGGGAGGGTGGGAGGGGGTGAACAGGGCATAGGGGAACTGGCACAGGGCAGGGACCATGGAAGAGACAGCCTAGCCCAGAGCCAGTGCCCGCTTGCTCATCCTGACTCACTAGGAAGTGCTGGGCACCTGTGCCCCTTCCTGCCAGTCTTCCTGTCACAGCGACCTCGGGGTCTGTTGGCCTGGGGTTAGCAAAACAGGCAACCAAAGCCAAGCTGGGCACGGAGTCCTGGAGAGAGGGTGTCCAGGGGGCATCACTGAAGTCTCCATGCCAGAAATGTGGGGAACGGAGGGACGAAGCTGCATCTGGATTTGATTAGGGGCGGAGAGGTCATTGTAAGCCTCTAGCAGACAAAGGTCTCTTAGGAAGTGCCAGGCTGGGCAGTCCCCTGGGACCTCTGGGACCCTGCAGAGGCGCCGGGAGTGTGAGCTGAGATGCCTCTGTGGAGCAGTTTGGCACAGCCCTTCCTGCCCAGGATGGCCCACCCCTGGGGTTGGGAGGTGGCTGAGGCTGGCGCGCAGTGGGCTGGCAGCTGGCTGGATCCCAGGGCTGCTGTGACTAGGAGCAGTGTTTTATCTGGGTGACAGGTAGCCTCGGAGCAGGAAGATCAGGTCTTAAAGGTGGCTCTGGCTACTGGGTGGAGAAGGACCTGTTGGAGGTGAGAGAAGGGGCAGAGGCCAGGAGGAGGCTTGTGCAGTGAGCCAGCGGGGAGCTGGTGGCAGCCGGCTGGGGTGCCCTGGTGGTTTGAGGCTACTGACTTGGGTGGGGGGGCGTATTTTGGAGCAGGACCTAAAGAGCAGGGTGAGAGTCAGAGGAGGCATGATGACTTCAGGGTTTCTGTTCCGAACCAAACTAAGTAGACAGAAGACCCATCGTCTGGGATGGGAACCAGGGTTGGGTGCAGGAGGGTGTGCTGGGCCGAGTCTGGGCCTGCCGGAGACCAAGGCTGAGGGCCTGGGCTCTTGCTTGGGTGGTGCTGAGTGGGTATAGCTGTCCTCATGCCAGCCTCCCCTGCCTGCAGTGACATCCTCAACAGCCCCAAGCTGGCGGGTGAGCTGCAGGGTGTGGGGCTCGGGAGCCTCCTGCCCCCCAAGCAGATCCGGCTGCTGGAGGCTACGTTCCTGTCCAACGAGGCGGTGAGTCTGCACCTGGGCCAGGGAGGCGCAGGGAGGCGCCAGAGGAGAGGCTCAGAGACAGACAGATCCGGCAGGGGCTTCCAGGTGAGCACTGTGAGGGGTCAGCGCCCCATGACCTGCCCTCACCCCACAGGCCAATGTGAAGGAGTTGATGACCCGAGCCTTGGAGCTAGAGGCACAGCGCTGGGCTCAGGACGTGCCTCCCCAGAGGCTGGACGGCCACTGCCACAGCGAGCTGGCCATCGACATCATCCAGGTACGGCGCTCTGCCCCGGGGTAGGTGCACAAGGCGCCGCAGGCACATTCCCTCCTGTGTGCCGACCACGCCCACCTCCAGCACCCCCTCCGTTCCAGCCTGTTTCCTCCCTGTACCCTGCCCGCTTGTCCAAGCAAGCCCTTGCTCAGCTCACCCACCACCACCCCGCAGATCATCTCCCAGGCCCAGGCCAAAGCCGAGAGCATCACGCTGGACTTGGGCTCGCAGATAAAGCAGGTGCTGCTCGTGGAGCTGCTTGCGTCCCTGAGGAGGTGGGTGTGTGCCCAGGACGGGGTCCCCGTAGCCACCTCTCTCAGAGCCACGGCCCCTCCCTAAGCGCCTCAGTGGGGAGCCAAGCTGGCTCCCTACCCCCACCGCTATCCCTGTCATTCTGAGCCAGGAGTCATTTCCCACCCAGCCAGCCACTGAGACCTCAGGTGGTCTGACCTCCACCAGGATTCGATGTGGGAACCTCGTGTGCCCACCCTGCAGCAAAGCTCCCATCAGAGCAGCCTCCAGCTTCAAAGATGCCCCATGAGGAACTGAGACCCCGGCACCCCTTCACACAGCACCTCCAGTCTACACCACCTGAATTCTCTCTGCTCTCTCTCTCCCCACCTCTGAGGGCTTCTCCAGCCAACCACACCCTCACCACTACCTGGGCTCCCAACTCTAGAGGGGGCCTGGGGGCAGAGCTGGGGGCGCAGAGCCGGGCTGGTACCCTCTTCCGGAGCCCGGCCTCAGCTTCTGAAGCCAGTTCTGTGATGCTCAGCGGCTAGCGGCCCCTCTCCCGGCAATGCCGAGCCAAACAGCAGAGCGCCCTGTGAACCCCGGGAGCTGGCAGGGAGGCTGGGAGGCTGCTGCTGCGGTCCCGGGGTCTGTGCTGGTCCTGAATGTACCCCTTCTGACTTCGCCAGCTACCAGCACGACTTTAATGAATTTCTGGAGAGAGGCAAAAAGCTGAGAAGTTACAGGGCCAATGTCATTGCCAATATCAACAACTGCCTGTCCTTCCGGTGAGAGTGTTGGGAGGGGCTTGCGGGAGCGGGAGTCACTTGGTGGGCAGGAGAGGATAACTGGGAGGTGGAGGAGGAGCTGCTTAGGCCAAGAAGTGGAATTCAAACCAGCAGCATGTGAGAGGAAGCCGCCAGGGCCCAGCAGCAGCCGCAGCAGCAAACATTTCCCCAGAGCTGGCTGGGGCGAGCACACAGGCAGATGTTTCACCCATTATTTTATCCTTAAAGCAACCCTGTGAAGTAGGAACAGTGATCTGTCTATTAGGCAGATGGGTGAACCACCGGAGGAGGCTGACTTGCCGTCAGTTACAAGGGATGCAGTGGAGGGGTGTCTTGAGGGTGTGGAGACCATGGATGGGAGGACTTGATCCCCAGGGAATAGGGAGCCATTGAGGGTTCTAGAGTGGAGGGGGGCGCTGCCTGGCTCTGGGTATGGGGCTATAGGCTGGTGTGACCTCTCTGCCTCCACCTTCCAGGACGTCCATGGAGCAGAAGTGGCAGGTACCGCAGGACACCCTGAACCTCCTGCTGGGTCCCCTGGGTGAACTCAAGAGCCAGGGCTTTGCAGCCCTGCTCCAGAGCCTGTGTGAGGACCTGAAGGTAGACGGAGCCTCTTTCCCTCAGGAGCATCTGGAGCTTGGTGTTGGGGGTGCTTGGGGAGGCACTGGGAGGTGCCCTTGGGGAGGAGTGGCAGAAGCAAAGACGTGGGGAAGACATGCTGTAGGCCTGTGGATGGCACTGTGGCCGGCTCTGGTGCAGGGCTGATGCCTGGTAGTGGGGATCCTGGCAGGCTTTAACTCCGTCCACCACTGTCCTGGGGCTTGGCCTGAGAGGGGCCGCCTGGGGGTGGGAGGGCCTGGAGAAGGTTCACCACCCCTCCCCCATTCAGCCCAGCTCAGTCTCAAGCCTGCAGCCCCTTTTCCTCCAGCCCCCACAGCCCTTCCTCCCCACCCCTGTCCCCACGTCAGGCTCCCAGCAACTGAGGCTCAGGGCTGTTGGCAGCCAGGGTTACATCTGTTATGGGCCAAGAAATCCACAGAAAATGCTGTGGAAACAAGTAATTCCTTTAGCAGGGGGTAAAGCGGGAGAAGGAGAGGGATTCCCTGTCTAGTATCAGGGACTACAGGCCATGGGTGGCCTGAGTGTGGTGGCAGCCCGAGCAGTGACCCCGGGTCGCTTGGCACCGATCTCCCAGGCCCAGCCAAGCACAAAATTCCTGTTTATGCAGGAATTTATTTATTTAGGAGGCAGTGGACTTGGCCTCAGGGCTGCAGACAGGCTGTCCTGGCTCTTGAGCCGAAGCTGGGCGACCTTGGAGAAGAGTGCACAGAGCCGGCCCCCACTTCCTGTCCGTAGCAGGGACCTGAGCTCAGCCTGGGTTCCCTGGGAGTCCTTGAGTGCCCCCTGCCCCTCCGCCAGGCGTGTGTGTCGGTGTGTGAGTGTCTGCGTGTCTGTGGCTGGCAGCCTTCCTCTCCAGGGCGTGACCACACATCCTGTCTCTCCTGTCTCAGCCGATGTTCAAGAGGTTCTCGCACACCCGCTGGGCGGTCCCCATGGAGACCCTGGAGAAAATCATTGCCACTGTGGGCGTCAGGCTGCCTGAGTTCTCGGAACTGCAGGACTGTTTCCAGGAGGTGAGGAGGCTGTGGGCTGGTGGCTAGGCCTCTGGGACACGCACACTAACACATCTGTGTACATTCATTTACATGTGCCCACGCACCTGTGAACACACACACATGTGAACGCACGAGCATGTGTGCAACCTTTTGCTCTGGCATCTGCCTCTCCGTGGATTCCTGGCTACACGGCTTCAAGGGAGGTGGCGAGCTCCCCTGAGCGGACAGCTCACACGCCCCCATGCTCGCCCTCTCAGGAGCTGGTGGAGGCCGTGCACCTGCACCTGGTGAAGGAGTACATCATCCAACTCAGCAAGCGGCGCCTGGTCCTCAAGACGGCTGAGCAGCAGCAGCAGCTGGCGGGGCACATCCTGGCCAATGCTGACACCATCCAGCACTTCTGCACCCAGCACGTAAGCCCCTGCCCGCCCCTTCCCACCCCTCTGGAATGGCTGCCTCTTCCGCCCTAGTCCTTTCCGGGTCAGAGACAGACTGTTGGTGCCACTCCAAGCCCAACCCGTTGCTGACCTGAGCCTCTGGATCCCTGGGTCCCTCCAACCGCGTCCACTCCTGCAGGGCTCCCGTGCGACCTGGCTGCAGCCTGCTCTCCCCACGCTGGCCGAGATCATTCGCCTGCAGGACCCCAGTGCCATCAAGATCGAGGTGGCCACTTATGCCACCTGCTACCCTGACTTCAGGTGAGAACATGGGGCACCTCAGGACCACTCACGTCACTGCAGCCGGGGCCTCACAGGGCTGGCATTGGGAACCCAGATCCTGGCAGCTGCCCACGTGCCAGTCACTGTGTGAACCTCAGCAGGGGCTTACTCTGTGGCCTTCGCCACAGCCCTATGAGGTCAATACGTTCCATTCCCATTTCACAGGGGAGGCCTGGAGAGCTCCCAGCATGTGTCCAAGGTGACACTGGCTACATAGCCCACACTCTTAGCTCTGCCTGATGCTGCCTCTCGCAGGGCAGATTGAGACCAGAGAGGCCAGGGTCACCCAGCCTGGGGGCTTCTGGGGCCTGGGCCTATGTCCTGGGATCCAGGGCTCATATTCAGGAGTGGAGGCTTAGCCCCTGGCTGCCTGAGGCTCTGGTAAGCCAGGCACATTATTTCTCCCTGGGCTGGGTCCTCTGACATGTTAGGCTCAGTTTGAATGGGTCTCGACTAGGGTTGACCCCAGCTTCCCCAGCTTAGCTGAGTCTAGCCCCTGTCCGATCCATTCCACCCAACCATTCATTCACCCACCCATACAAGCACCCATCTGCTCATCCACCCATTCCTTCACCCACTGGCTGGCTGTCTATCTTCTCACCCACCAGTCCACC
>PVKP010046970.1:0-15286 GCA_004027715.1 Plecturocebus donacophilus | reverse complement strand
GTTGGCTGCTTATTTGTTATTTTCATCCCCTATTCCTTCCTGTCTCCATTGTTAAGCACAATTATTGGCATAAAAGAGGTTTTTAATACCCATTTTTAGACTGTATTCTAGCCTGGGCAATAAAACAAGAATCCCATTCTCTCTCCCTCTTTCTCTTCCTCTTTCTTTCTCTCTTTCATTCTTTTTTTTTTCTTTTTTTGCTGTTTCTTTCTCTCTCCTTTTCTAAAATCTCTTCCTCTTTCTTTCTCTCTTTCATTCTTTTTTTTTCTTCCTTTTGCTGTTTCTTTCTCCTTTTCTCTCTTTTTCTAAAATCTCTTCCTCTTTCTCTCTTTTATTCTTTTTATTCTAAAAAAAATTACTTTTAAATAGCAAAAAACTTGGGGTGGTTTGAGAGAGATAGGAATTGAGTTGGATTATGAAATCCATCTGGCCATAAAAGGGTAAAAGTCCCTGCAATGAGAGATAATAAAAGAAGGAGCTTAGACTCCTTACAGAAACTGAGGTAAATAAAAAGGTAGGTTATGATGGGAATGGCCCTGGTGGTCTCTTAGAGGGAGGGAGAGAGTAACCTCTAACAGAGTCTAATTTGAAGCAGTTCATGACAGTAAAAAGGTCATGTTCATGGAGGGTCCATGGTGGTCTCACTAGTGGCACCTGGAGCTCTAAAATCAAAACAAGGGATGGGACAGTGGGCCTTTCCCTTAAATCCTACTGAAGATGGGTAGGGGGCCAAGCCAATGTTGACACCTCTATCTGTTGTACCTACCCTGGCATTTTTTCACAAGGTTGAATGATTTGTGATTCCTCTCCAGATTTCAGCCGCCTCCTTCTCCACTCACCAAAGAGAAGCGGGTCCCAGAGTTGCACACTTACACCTAACGCCTCTTCCCTAATATTCACTCCCTGCCTCCATTCTACATCCCTCTACTTTCTTCAGAAAAACAATTTTCATCCCCTCTAAGGTTTGAAATCCATGATCATTCACCAAAGTCAAATACTTTGGGAATTCACAACAAAATCATTTCTCTCTCAGGGATCTAGAGAGAGAATAGAAGGAACCAAGGGCCAGCTTCTCCCTTGAAACTAGATCCCAAAGAAAGGAAACCAGTATAGAGAAGAGATAACTGCACACCTACATTGGTTCCAGCACTGTTTACTAAGATTTGGAAGCAACCTAAGTGTCCATCAACAGATGGATGAATAAAGAAACTGTAGTACAGGAGGATCCAAGATGGCCATATAGGAACAGCTCTGGAGTGCAGTTCTCAGCAAGAACAACACAGAGGGTGAGTGCTCACTGCATTTCCAAACAAGTTTTCACTGCCCACAGACCAGGAGATTCCCCAGGCCAAAAAGCACCACGAGTTTTCAGCACAGCTGGGGCAGCAGGTTGGCGCACAGAAACTCACACCAATCAGGGCGGCCATTTCAACTGGTGCCTGGAACACCTGGGAGACAGAGCTGCCCATTCAACTGAAAGGGAAGGGGCTGAGACAGGGAGTCAGGCTATCTGCCTCGGTGGGTACTACCCCCACAAAACAAGCAATCTGAAATGCTCTGGACTAAGAGTTTTGCAGCTGGACCTAGGACAGTCCAGCTCAGTCAGGGGAAGGGCATCTGCCACTACCAAGGAAGTCTGCTAATACAGAGGCAGTTCACACAGCAGCTGGGGAGAGCCTGCAGCAGCCCAGCAACACCTCTGCTGGCAGACTGTGACTAGACTACTCCATGCAGGGCAAGGCATCTCTGAAAAAAGGCAGCAGCACATCAGGAACTTATAAATAAAGCCGACCTTCCTACGTCAGAGCACCTGGGAAAAGAGGCAGTTATAAGTTCCGCTGCAGCAGACTTAAAGGTATCTGCCCAGCAGTGCTGCATGGAACAACGGAGCTTCCAGCACAGCACTTGAGCTCCTATAAGGGACAGACTGTCTCCTGAAGCAGCTCCCCAACCCCCGTATACCCAAAGAAACACCTCGTAAAGGAGAGCTCAGGCTGACATCTGGAGGGTACCCTTCTGGGATGCAGATAACAGAAGAAGAAACCGGCAGCAACCCTTACTGTTCTACAGCCCCCATGGGTGATCCCCAGGCAAGCAGGGTCTGGAGTGGACCTCCAGCAGTCCTGCAGCAGAGGGGCCTGACTGTTAGAAGGAAAACTAAGAAACAGAAAGAAATCGCTTCAAAATCAACAAAAAGGATGTCCACTCAGAGACCCCAATCAAAAGTTACCAACTACAAAGATCACAGGTAGATAAAGCCAATAAGATGGGAAGAAACAAGCACAAAAAGGATGAAAACACCAAAAACCAGAATGCCTCTCCTCCTCCAAGGGATCACAACTCCTCACCAGCTAGGGATCAAAGAAGGTGGAGAGTACATCTGATGAATTGACAGAAACAGGCTTCAGAAGGTGAGTAATAACAAACTTCTCAGAGCTAAAAGAACATGTGCTAACCCAAAGCAAAGAAACTAAGAACCTTGAAAAAATGTTAGATGAGATGCTAACTAGAATAAACAGCTTAGAGAAGAATATAAACAACTTGATGGAGCTGAAAAACACAGCACGAGAACTTCACGAAGTATATACAAGTTTCAATAGCCAAATCAACCAAGCAGAAGAAAGGATATCAGAGATTGAAGATCAACTCATTGAAATAAAATAAGAAGGCAAGAATAGAGAAAAAAGAGTGAAAAGAAATAAACAAAGCCTCCAAGAAATGTGGGATTCTGTGTAAAGACCTAATCTACTTTTGATAGGTGTATCTGAATGTGACAGAGAGAATGAATCCAAGCTGGAAAATACTCTTCAGGATACTATACAGGAGAACTTCCCCAAGCTAGCAAGGCAGGCCAATATTCAAGTCCAAGAAATACAGAGAACACCACAAAGATATTCCTCAAGAAGAGTTACCCCAAGGCACATAATCGTCAGATTCACCAGGGTTGAATGAAGGAAAAAATGCTAAAGGCAGCCAGAGAGAAAGATTGGGTTACCCACAAAGGGAAGCCCATCAGACTCACAGCAAATCTCTCAGCAGAAACTCTGCAAGCCAGAAGAGAGTGGGGGCCAATATTCAACATTCTTAAAGAACTTTCAACCTAGGATTTCATATCCAGCCAAATTAAGCTTCATAAGTGAAGGAGAAATAAAATACTTTATGGACAAGCAATTGCTGAGAGATTTCATCACCATCAGGCCTTATAAGAGCTCCTGAAAGAAGCACTAAACAAGGAAAGGAACAACCAGTATCAGCCACTCTGAAAACATACCAAATGGTAAAGACCATTGACACAATGAAGAAAATGTGTCAACTAATGGGCAAAACATCCAGCTAGCATCAAAATGGCAGGTCAAATTCACACATAACAATATTAACCCTAAATGTAAATGGGCTAAATGCCCCAATCAAAAGACACAGACTGGCAAATTGGATAAAAAGTCAAGACCCATTGGTGTGCTGTATTCAGGAAACCCATCTCACATGCAAGGACACACATAGGCTCAAAATAAAGGGATGAAGGAAGATTTATCAAGCAAATGGAGAGCAAAAAAAAGCAAGAGTTGCAATTCTAGTCTCTGATAAAATGGACTTTAAACCAACAAAGATCAAAAGAGACAAAGAAGGGCATTAAATAATGGTAAAAGGATCAATGCATCAAGAAGAGCTAACGATCCTAAATATATATGCACCCAATACAGGGCGCCCAGGTATACAAAGCAAGTTCTTAATGACCTACAAAGAGACTTAGACTCCCACACAATAATAGTGGGAGACTTTAACACTCCACTGTCAATATTAGACAGATCAATGAGACAGAAAATTAACAAGGATACCCAGGACTTGAACTCAGATCTGGACCAAGCAGACTTAATAGACTTCTACAGAACTCTCCACCCCAAATCCACAGAATATACATTCTTCTCAACACCACATTTCACCTACTCTAAAATTGACCATATAATTGGAAGTAATCACTCCTAAGCAAATGCAAAAGAACGTAAATCATAACAGTCTCTCAGACCACAGTGCAATCAAATTAGAACTCAGAATTAAGAAACTAATTCAGAACCACACAACTTCATGGAAACTGAACAACTGGCTCCTGAATGTCAATTGGATAAACAATGAAATGAAGGCAGAAACAAAGATGCTCTTTGAAACCAACGAGGATGAAGACACAACATACCAGATTCTCTGGGGCACATTTAAAGCAGTGTCTAGAGGGAAATTTATAGCAATAAATGCCCACCAGAGAAGAGGGGAAAGATTTAAAATCGACACCCTATCATCAAAACTGAAAGAGCTAGAGGAGCAAGATCAAAAAAAAACTCAAAAGCTAGCAGAAGACAAGAAATAACTAAGATCAGAGCAGAACTGAAGGAGATAGAGACACAAAAAAAACTCTTCAAAAAATCAATAAATCCAGGAGCTCGTTTTTTGGAAAGATCAACAAAATAGACAGAATGCTAGCCAGATTAATGGAAAAGAATCAAATAGATGCAATAAAAAACACAAAAGGGATATCACCACCGATTCCACAGAAATACAAACCACCATCAGAGTTTACTACAAACAACTCTATGCACATAAACCAGTAAACCTGGAAGAAATGGATAAATTCCTGGACACTTGCACCCTCCCAAGCCTAAACCAGGAAGAAGTTGAAACCTTGAACAGACTAATAACAAGGGCTGAAGTTGATGCAGTAATTAAAAGCCTACCAACCAAAAAAAAAGTCCAAGTCCAGAAGGGTTCACAGTTGAATTCTACCAGATACACAAAGAGGAGCTGGTACCATTCCTTTTAAAACTTTCCCAAACAATCCAAAAAGAGGGAATCCTGCCCAAATCATTTTATGAGATCAACATCATCCTGATACCAAAACGCGACAGAGACTCAACAAAAAAAGAAAACTTCAGGCCAATATCTATGATGAATATAGATGTAAAAATACTGGCAAACCAACTGAAACAGCACATCAAGAAGCTTATCCATTACAGCCAAGTAGGCTTCATCTCAGGGATGCAAGGCTGGTTCAACATATGCAAGTCTATAAACGTAATCCACCACATAAACAGAACCAAAGACAAAAACGACATGATTATCTCAGTAGATCCAGAGAAGGCCTTCAGCAAAATTCAACAGCCCTTTTTGCTAAGAACTCTCAATAAACTAGGTATCAAAGGAACATATCTCAAAATAATAAAAGCTATTTACAACACACCTACAGCCAATATCATACTGAATGCACAAAAACTGTAAGCATTCCCTTTGAAATCTGGCACTAGATGCCCTCTCTTACCACTCCTATTCAATATAGTATTGGAAGTTCTAGCCAGAGCAATTAGACAAGAAAATAAATAAAGGGTATGCAATTAGGAAAGGAGGAAGTCAAATTATCTCTATTTACAGACGACATGACTGTATATTTAGAAGACCCTATCATCTCAGGCTAAAATCTCCTTAAACTGATAAGCAACTTCAGCAAAGTCTCAGGATACAAAATCAATGTGCAGAAATCACAAGCATTTCTATACACCAATAACAGACTAACAGAGAGCCAAATCATGAACGAACTCCCATTCACAATTGCTACAAAGAGAATAAAATACCTAGGAATACAACTAACAAAGGATGTAAAGGACCTCTTCAAGGAGAACTACAAACCACTGCTCAAGGAAATAAAAGAGGACACAAACAGAGGGAGAAACATTCCATGCTCATGGTTAGGAAGAATCAATATCATGAAAAATGATCATACTGCCCAAAGTAATTTATAGATTCAGCACTATCCCCATCAAGCTACCTTCTTCACAGAACTGGAAAAAACCACCTTAAACTTCATATGGAACCAAAAGAGAGCCCACATAGCCAAGACAATCCTAAGCAAAAAGAACAAAGCTGGAGGCACCATGCTACCTGACTTCAAACTACACTACAAGGCTACAGTAATCAAAACAGCATGGTACTGATACCAAAATAGAGATATAGACCAATGGAACAGAACAGAGGCCTTGGAGGAAACACCACACATCTACAACCATCTGATCTTTGACAAACCTGACAAAAACAAGCAATGGGGAAAGGATTCTCTGTTTAATAAATGGTGTTGGGAAAACTGGCTAGCAGTGTGCAGTAAGCAGAATCTGACCCCTTCCTGACACCTTACAGTAAAGTTAACTCCAGATGGATTAAAGACTTAAACATAAGACCTAACACCATACAAACCCTAGAAGAAAACCTAGGCAAAACCATTCAGGACAGAGGCATAGGGAAGGACTTCCCAACTAAAATACCAAAAGCATTGGCAACAAAAGCCAAAATACACAAATGGGACCTAATTAAAATCCAGAGTTTCTGTACAACAAAAGAAACAATCATCAGAGTGAACTGGCAACCAACAGAATGGGAAAGAATTTTTGCAATCTACCCATCTGACAAAGGGCTAATATCCAGAATTTACAAAGAACTAAAACAGATTTACAAGAAAAAAAACAAACAAACCCATCCAAAAGTGGGAGAAGGATATGAACAGACACTTTTCAAAAGAAGACATATATGAGGCCAACAAATATATGAAAAAATGCTCATCATCACTGATTATTAGAGAAATGCAAATCAAAACCACATTGAGATACCACCTTACACCTGTTAGAATGGCAATCATTAAAAAATCTGGAGACAACAGATGCTGGAGAGGATGTGGAGAAATAGAAACACTTTACACTGTTTACACTGTTGGTGGGAGTGTAAACTAGTTCGACCATTGTGGAAGACAGTGTGGTGCTTCCTCAAGGACCTAGAAATAGAAATTCCATTTGACCCAGCAATCTCATTACTAGGTATATACCCAAAGGATTATAAATCATTCTATTAAAGACACATGTACATATATGTTCATAGCAGCACTGTTTACAATAGCAAAGACCTGGAACTAACCCAAATACCCATCAAGCATAGACTGGACAAGGAAAATGTGGCACATATACACCATGGAATACTATGCAGCCATAAAAAACGATGAGTTCGTGTCCTTTGTAGGGACGTGGATGAATCTGGAAACCATTATTCTCAGCAAACTGACACAAGAACAGAAAATCAAACAGCACATGTTCTCACTCATAGGCAGGTGTTGGACAATGAGAACACAAGGACACAAGGAAGGGAGCATCACATACTGGGGTCTGTTGTGGGGGGCCAAGGAGGGATAGCTGGGGGTGGGGAGGTCAGGGAGGGATAACATGGGGAGAAATGCCAGATGTAGGTGATGGGGAGATGGAGGCAGCAAACCACATTGCCATGTGTGTACCTATGCAACAATCCTACATGATCTGCACATGTACCCCAGAACCTAAAGTACAATAAAAAAAAAAGAAAAAAAAAACTGAATTGTCAAAAGTAAACTGAAAAAAAAAAAAGAAACTGTGGTATAAATACACAATGGAGTACTATTCAGCCATAAAAACAATGAGATCCAGCCATTTGCAACAACATGAATGAAACTGGAGATTATTATGTTAAGTGAAATAAGCCAGGCACAAAAAGACAAACATTGCATGTTCTCACTTATTTGCGGGATCTAAAAATCAACTACATCTAAGAACAAAAGGAACCAAGGGCCAGCTTCTCCCTTGAAACTAGACCCCTAGAGGAGCAGCCTCAGAGAGGGCACTGAGCTTGCATGGAGAGGTCATGAAGTGGGAATTGTGGTATAGCATGTTTAGGCAGACAGGACCTGAGATAGAACCTTCCAGGTCCCATAGCTCTTGAAATTGAAAGCCAGATTTCTCAGACCTGATTTTGAAATTCAAAGTAAAAACTGGATTCTTCTGGCCTCATTCCTGTCATCCCTCAGAATCAATGCATTTCTAATGCAATGGGTAGAAGGCAATGAAAAAGCAAAAATTGCCAGAAATTAGAATTAAAATCCCACAACATTATTCCTCCATATTACCATTATTATTTGGATTGAATGGAGCCTAGGGTGTGGCTGAGAGGGAGAGCAAGTTGTCCCACCTCTATGAGGTCACAGCTGAAGTCACAAAGCATTGAAAAAGGCAAGGTTGATATGGGAACAGAAGGCTGTTGTGAGATGGGGCTCAAAGAGGAAAAAGTCTAGCAGGGAAGGAGTGAGGCAAAGTGTGGTTTAGGGAACCAAGCAAGGTAAGTCTGTAGGTGTAACTGACCTGATTCTTGATGGTGGCTTGGAGGTCAAGAAGGGTGGGAGTGGGAAAAGTGGGAGGGAAACTTATCAAAGGAGGATCTGTCTCCTGTCTAGGTCACTGCCTATGAGCACTCCTTCTCTACAAAGCACTTGAAGGCTAGAGCTGACAGCCCTCCATCCTGAAACTCTATCCTTAGTTAACCATGAACATTCTGCCTGAGGCAGGAGCGGGTGGAGTATTTGCCAATCTTGCATTCACTCTACACTATTTGCTGTCCTTGCCATTGAATCCACCCCGAACTCAAAGATCGTTTGGTCAATGCCCCATCCCCAGTCTCAGCCAACTGTTATTTTTCACCAACTTTCTCACTGCAATTTCTGTTGTTACTGACAAAGACTATAGGAAGATTTTATCAGGGGCAACTACTTCCTTCCTCTTACCCTCCTCTTACCCTCATCTTTCTTTATGCATATGTACACACATACATGCACATATATGCAGGCACACACACACACATGCACAAGCCCACTCACCCATTTAAAACACAGATGTTTCATTCACTGCTGAGACATCTGTCCTGGTAGTTCTCCAGTGAATAAGCTCTTTTCTTTTCATCATGTGCCTGCCTTCTCCCCAGATTCATTTATGCCTCCCCAGGGCCTGAAGCTATCTCCATCTTCAGCTCCAGAGTCCTTGCTTTCTGTCTGAGAACAAATGGCACAGCATCCCTGGCAGGATCAACAACGAAAGGCAGAAATGACCTCCAAGCAGCGGAGAAGGTAATGGGGCTAATGCTGACCCTCAAGCATCCTTAGATTGCTATACTCCATGCGGGAAGAACCAGGGCCTCCCGTCTCCGCCGCTCTTCCTTTGGCTTCACGCGCTTCCTGGCTGGATAAGATGGGGACTTTCACGTGTCCTCCCTCTTCTCCATCTCTTCAATGAAAGAGCCAACAGCAAATCTTTGCCATTCTAATTCAGAAAGCAGGCATCAATTGTAATTCCTCTAGGAGCTGGTGGGGTATACAAGCTAGAGACATTTGTTTATCCCAGGACTGACTTTCCCTAAGTCCTTTATGTCCTCTATAGAGTGAATCAAGGCCAACCATCAAAAATCAAGCTTCTCTTGGCCTAGCATGGAAAAGGGGATTGGAATCTGCTGCTTGAGGCTAAATATGAGACCCCAGTGAGGGCATCCATAAAGTCAGAAAAAAAGGAGGGTTTACTGTGAACTTATGGTCAGAAAAGCTGCATAAAGGAATCAGAAGTTGGTTTGAGCCTTTGACTTGCAGCAGATGTTTTGAGATAAGAGTTTGTAGAAATTTGGGAAGAGAAAGTGAAAAATGTCTTCTAAATTTCTAAGCTGCCTATGTTATGAAAGTGCTCAGAATGGTTAACTGGCCTCAAGCCTGAAAGCCAGTAAGGAACTGAGAAGCCTGAATCTGTGGGAAGTTGGGAGTCTGCTCTAAGAGCATGAATTCTCCAGACAGCTGCAGGACCTTGAGGAGAAAACGCTGAGTAGATATTGGGGTCTCCTAGACTTCTATATGAGGAAGCATATAAACCGCAGCAGAGCCCTGGCTTTTCTGCTGATGAACAGATGCTTTTTGATGGTGAAAGTGGACAGGACATAAAAATAGCACACAATAACAATAACGCCTGAAGAAAAACTTAACAGTTACAAAGGCTTTCATACAATCATCGCCCAAATCCTTGAGAGAAAGATTACTCCTCTTGTTTGATAGGTGAAGAAACAGGCTTAGGGTTGGGGTTTGATAGCATGGTAGGGTGACTATAATTAACAACAATTCATTATGTGTTTCAAAATAGTTGGATGAGAAGAGCTGAAATGTTTCTAGCACAAAGAACCCATCAATGTTTGAGGTGATGGATATCCTAAATACTCTTGATTTGATCATCACGTATTGTGTGCATTATCAAACTATCATATGTACCTCATAAATATGTATAATTATTATGTATCAATAAATAAATTAAAAGGATGTTTTCAGAATTAGGGGCATGGCCTGGATTTGCAGTGAGTAATAGCTCTGCCAGGTTCTATGGAGAACTCGCACTCCACCTGGCAGAATTGTGTCCCTGAGCCATCTGATATGGTGGCTCCCAAGGAGATTTCCACGTGCTATCAATGTTCATCAAGAGTCTCCTCTTAGCTAGAAATCTGTTAGGCTTAATGTCTTTTTACTTATTTATTTATTTTAGTGACAGGGACTTTCTCTGTTGCCCAGGCTGGAGTATAATAGTGCAATCACAGCTCACTGCAGCCTCAAACTCCTGGGCTCAAGCAATCTTCCTGCCTCAGCCTCCCGAGTAAGCTAGAACTACGAGTGCCTGCCACCACCCTGGCTGGGCCTTGTTGTTGTTGTTGTTGTTTGGTTTGGTTGTTGTTGGGTTGTTTTGTTTTATAAAGACGAGATCTCACTATGTTGCCCAAGCTGGTCTTGAACTTCAGTGTCACCTAGGGCCCAGTTTTCACTCTGTTCTGGGTCTCCAGACTCCCCGTGATCATTGGCCTCCCTACCCCTGTTTAGAAAAACTTACTGTTTTTTTATGGCAGGAACTGTACTAGCAGGAACTCCAGGCCAGAGATGTAAGGATCATTGGTTTCTGAAACATTTTCCATCGCATTTTCCCCTTTTTTTAAATCCCTTTTCAGGGTTCTTCCCCAGAGCTCCTGAAACAATTCTAGAAGGTAATTAATCTACCTTTCCTTCCTCTAGTTCATTACCTATGCCCTGGCTTCCTTTGACCTGGCCAAGTCTGCACACGGCCAGGAGATGAGGCTGAGTTTGCTCAGGATCCATGAGCGTGGGAGAGCAGACTGGCTGCCCAGGTTCCACTCGCTCCCACCCTTCCTCCTCCTCCCAGTCACCTGTCTGTCTGTATACACCCCTCCCAGGTGACTTCGGTACTGATTTAGGAATTAGGGGGTATTTAGGAATAAGAGCTTCAGTTGTGCTGCCAAGAATAAGCAAAATCTTCAACTTCTTCCTCAGCCTCCCATCCCCATTTTCACCCCATCACAAGTCATGAAGGAAAAGAACACCTTTGGGGAAGCAGTTTGCTAACCGAGTGTACTTTCCAAAGAGGAACCTGGGGAGTTTGACAGGGTAGGTGGGATGAAGAGTGGAGAGTGGACATAAATTGGGCAGGCAGGAGAATGACAAGGCTTAATGACAGTCAGCATCGCCTTCACTTGCATGGTTCTGTGGTTTAGAGTTCTGCAAGGGCTTCCACAGGCCAAGACCCTTGGAAGATGAGGCAAAGGTCCCACCTCTCCCATACCTCCCATAGGATATGAGAGGCAGGACCCTGGCTATCCTTCCTGGATTTTTAGTGCAGAAACGTCAAGGATTCCTGGTAGGAGTGATAGAATAGAGTTAGGAGAAGCCTTTAGCCCATGTTTGCTGCTCCTCATCAGTTGTATTTCACTCATTCTTTCCAGCACATCCATAGAAGAGACAATGAGACCACAGGTGGGTAAGGTATCCAAATTCTCTGGATCCTCTGGGGCTCCTAATTCCTAGGAAGAGGGGACGAAAAGAGGTTGTAGACAGGAGGCAAAAAAAAAGCTGCCTGACAAGGGACAGGGTGCTCTTGACTGGCTGGTGGGGTGGGTCGTTGTCTACCAAACCAGGCAACATCTCCAGTGCCACTATGTCACCTGACGACTCCAGGGGCAAGCAGGCTGAACAGACATTGACAAGGTGGTACACAGATGGGTCTGCTCGTACCTGTCACCCCCCAGCTGGATCCAGAGCAAAGTAGGCGGTATGGGATGAAAATGACTCGGCAGGGCTGCAGGAAGCTTTTGGCTGCCTGAGAAATGGGGTGATTTGGGGTGTCCAGCTCAATTCCAAGAAATATCTTGTCTTCCACCAGTTTCATAATGTGTCACTTCAGATTCTGGGAGAGTTGGGATGTTGTTTCCAACATGTGTTCCTTATTTCTACAGGAAAGACAGGTAACCATCTCTGAAACCCTGTGGGACCAGGTGAGTACAGAGGAATCATTTTGACAGCACGGCGGGAGGTGGGAGGCAGGGGAGGGCTTCAGGAAGGAGCACATTTCTTTCTCTTTCCCTGAGCAGTTTATTGATTGATGGTGAAGGACCGACACGCTCCCTCCCACCTTGTTCTGTTGCTCTGAGGATACCACCTCATATCCTCAGAGCTCCTAGTGTCTGTGCCTGTCAGCACCCCTTCCCGACACCCTTTGAAGCTGTCACAGGTCCTGTTTTAAGGGGGTTAATCCCCAGTTCTCAGTGATTGCCATGGACTTGAAAGCACAGGTTTGGCCTTTCACAAACATGAAAATGTCGGTTTCAATTCAGAAACATAAAAATGCCAGGTTTCACTTTATAGTTGAAGGGTACAGGTGTGCAGAAGCTAGTAATGCCCATAAGATAGCCACAGCAAACTGTAGTGAACTTTCCTAGAACACAGATGTTTTCTTGGAGTTTCTAAGAGGGCTTCACACAAATACCAGCTACTTCAACATCCCAATCTTACCATATTAGTTGCTTGTAAAACCTTGAATAGAGATGAGAATTAAAAGATAATTGATCACTTTTGAATGTATAGTATAGGAAACTGAGCAGGAAAAGACTGTTAATTAAATCAATGACTGTGGCTTTCTGATTAAAAATGAGTAAAATTCTCCAGAGCCTCTTGTGCCAGCCCCCACTGTACAGTATTATATAAAATAATGTGTCCAACACATTTTATTCTCTGTGATATTCAATGACTCTTTACATAAGGAAATAATCTTAATTATAATGCTATATAGTATCATAACTATTTCATGTTCTTACAATTGTTGTATTAGCTAAAGAGTAAGTTGTTTGTGTAAGGGTCAGGAGACCACCCTGTTGAGAACAAGTGAATAATCAGATATAACACAGGGTGAACAAAGGGAAATGAATTGATCATTGAGAGGCAACGAATTGATCATGAGCACACTCTACCCCTTTGACCATTCATTCATCTTCCATATGTACCTTATACACAAATTGAAACTCCTGAATATCTACATACACTATATTTCCACCAAATAAGATACAACTATCTTAAAGTTCTCACACTTTCTCCCAAGGGAGAAAACCCCCAGTTCCAACAGTCACTGGATCCATACACAGCTAGGTAGTACAGTAAGTGGATAGCCAAGGTGGACGGATCACGAGGTCAGGAGATTGAGACCATCCTGACCAACATGGTGAAACCCCATCTCTACTGAAAATGCAAAAATTAGCTGGGCATAGTGGCGTACACCTGTAGTCCCAGCTACTCAGGAGGCTGAGGCAGGAGAATCACCTGAACCTGGGAGGTGGAAGTTGCAGTGAGCCGAGATCACGCCACTGCACTCCAGCCTGGCGACAGAGTGAGAGGAAAAAAAGAAGAAAGAAAGAATGAAAGAAAGAAAGGAAGGAAGGAAGGAGGGAAGGAGGGAAGGAGGGAAGGAAGGAAGAGGGAGGGAGAGAGAGAGAGAGAGAGAGAAAGAAAGAGGGTGGGGGAAGGGAGGGAACTGCCAGCCCCAGCCCCAGCCCGGACCCTACAGCCACCCAGATGTTGATGCCTAAGAAGAGCTGGATTGCCATTTATGAACTCCTTTTTAAAGAGGGTGTCATGGTGGCCAAGAAGGATGCTCACATGCCTAAGCACCAGGAGCTGGCAGACGAGAATGTGCCCAACCTTCGCATCATGAAGGCCACGCAGTCTCAAGTTCCGAGGCTACGTGAAGGAACAGCTTACCTGGAGACATTTCTACTGGTACCTTATCAATGAGGGTATCCAGTATCTCCGTGATTACCTTCATCTGCCCCCGGAGATTGTGCCTGCCACCCTAAGCCACAGCCATACAGAGACTGGCAGGCCTCGGCCTAAAGGTCTGGAGGGTGAGCGGCCTGCAAGACTCACAGGAGGGGAAGCCGACAGACACCCACAGACCGCGTGCTGCGCCCCCTGGTGGCGACAAGAAAGCGAGGCTGGGCTGGGTCAGCAACTGAATTTAGAGGCAGATTTGGGGGACATGGTCAGCCACCTCAGGAAAACTAGAGAGCATTATTTTGCATTGAATAAACTTACAGCCGAAAAAGAGAAAGTGCCAGCGCTTTTTCCAAAGTGAACATATGATTTTACCCTCCCTCCAACAATGCACAAAAGTTCCAGCTGTTCTACAACCTCACCAACATCCAGTGCATTATAACCTGAATGCAAATACCTGTTGATTTTAATACCTATACTAAGCTTCAGAATAAGAACCAATTAGACAGAAAAGAAATATAACAGTAGGTTTCATTACACATTCCATGCACTGCCCAGTCCTCTTTAAATACTTTACTGTAGTTTGCTCATTTACCATATGAAGAAACAGCGGCCCGCTCTACAGAAGTAGAGTGGAAGTCAATGAGGATTTATTGCTACAGCTACAAAGCCACAGTCTCTTGGCGTCTACATTCTACAGCCTAGTAGCTAGGAGACTAGGTAACTCAATCCCTCTGGAATAAAGTGACCGTCTATATTAATTTTTCTATATCTTTGTCTTCTGTCAGGTGCTGACAGCTTTTAAGAATATACAAAAGGAGGTGAGATTAGATTTTGACTCTCTTGAGTTCCCCAGCTCCATCATGTGCCTTGATCCCATTTTTTTCTTACCCCACTGAGATGTTGCCTCTGACCAAGGTTTTGGCTTTATTCATTTTTCTAGTGATTTCTCCCTTAAAGAGTATCACTGACTTGTCAGTCCAGGCAGCTAAGGCAAGAAGATGCCTAACTGTTCCCTTGAGGAAATGTAATCATATAGACAGGAAATCGCATCTGCTAGAACTTCTCTCAGCAAGGACACTCTTTGTGGTTGTGTGAAATGCTGATAAGTGACTGAGTTGGGAAGAATCCCCTAGTGATATAGTAAACTGCGTATTAGGTGAGCATGTCTGTTAACTGCAGGGAAGTGCAAATTAGAGACCAGAGCTAACCTTCTTGGGTAAATAGAAATAAAACCTCTTCCTCTGCTTTCCTTCTACAGATTTCAGTGTCTCTCTCTTACTCTCTCTGTCTCCCTCTCTCTCTCTCTCTCTCTCTCTCTCTCTCTCTCTCTCT
>PVKP010046969.1:0-15280 GCA_004027715.1 Plecturocebus donacophilus | reverse complement strand
AAAGAACACAAGAAACAAAGAGGGACATTACATGGTGGTGAAAGGATCAATGCAACAAGAAGAGCTAACGATCCTAAATATATACGCACCCATTACAGGAGCACCCAGATACATAGGGCAAGTTCTTAATGACTTACAAAGAGACTTAGACTCCCACACAATAATAGTGGGAGACTTTAATATTACACTGTCAATATTACATAGATCAACGAGATAGAAAGTTAACAAGGATATCCAGGACTTGAACTCAGACCTGGAACAACTAGACTTAACAAATATTTACAGAACTCTCCTCCCCAAATCCACAAAACATACATTTTTCTCAGTATCACATTATACCTATTTTTAAAGTGACCACATAATTGGAAGTAAATCACTCCCTAGCACTTGCATAGCATTTCACAGGTTTAAATAAAATATTGGTTGGCTGCTTATTTGTTATTTTCATCCCCTATTCCTTCCTGTCTCCATTGTTAAGCACAATTATTGGCATAAAAGAGGTTTTTAATACCCATTTTTAGACTGCATTCTAGCCTGGGCAATAAAACAAGAATCCCATTCTCTCTCCTTCTTTCTCTCTTTCATTCTTTTTTCCTTTGTTTTGCTGTTTCTTTCTTTCTCCTTTTCTCTCTTTAAAAAAAAAAATAGTTTGCAGTAGGTCAATGAGAGCTTGTGGCTTCTCGGTATAAGAGAGGTTATTATTTTTCCAGCAAAGGGGAACAGCAGGTATGTGAAAACACGCCTTTCCACCATATGGCCAACCTCATCGACTCTCGTATACCTCTGCTCTCTTAAAGGCATCTGCATCCCTGCCTTGGGTTGCAGATGGGCTGCTAGAGGCAGGGTTGGAGTTCCTCCCAGGAAGCAGGTGGCCTTGGGAGGAGTCTCTCTGCATACTCTCTTGTCTACTCTTGGTGGTTTAGGGATGTACAATTCTGGCGGGGGTGTTGAGGTTTCAGGCCCAGAGGCAAGGAGTCCTTCCTCCAGACCAGGAGGAGGGGTATTATTGGTAAAAGCTCTCCTGCTGCTGGATCTGCCAGGACCTTAGTAGTCAATGTCCCTTTGGTGGGTGGAGCAGGGTTTTTCCCTAGCTGTCTGTCCCTTTTCCATTAGTATGGTTGCTGTCTGTCCTCCCAGCCACTGTGGGGGGTTTAGAATGAGCTGCAGCAATGAATCTATGTATGGGAATTGATCAGGGTGTCCTGGCTTGCTGCATGTAACCTCATGCCATACTTTGGAGACAAAAGGCCTGTTTAGGCTCCCCTCTGAGGGCCAATCCACCCCAAATGCTGGCCAGTTTACTTCACATAAGGTCCTTAGCTCCCCTGGTGTCATAGTTACTCCATAATCCCCACTAAATTACTTCTTGAAATTTTTCAGCATAGTCCCTAGAGGGCTAGGCTCGCTATGAGTATGATCCATGTTTTGCACAGAAAAATATCCTCACAGACAGTTAAGAGTTTTACTCCACCCTCAGTTGTTCCTGCTCAGCTCGGCACAACACACCCTCTCTCACTTTCACTTCAGGCCAGTAGGATTGTCCCCCTCTTGGGGAGTCTTTCAGATGCCATTTGGCATTGGAGTGTTTGTTAATCCCCTCACAATGCCTAGATTTCGAGGGCACCTCTGTCCAGCCATGTGTGGATCACCTGTAATCACAGCTGGCCCCAAAATTTGCTCGGAGCTTGGGATCCCCTCTAACAAACCTGTGGCCCCCACATTTCATGGCTGACGAGTCCAATTGGACTCCTCCAATCACTCACACAATCACACACCTCCCTCCACCCAAGTCAAAACCAAAAGCAAAACTTCCAAGGTTAGTTGGGGGGAGGGAGAGAGAGAGAGAGAGAGAGCGAGAGAGAGAGAGAGAGAGAGCGAGCATGCGCACCAAGTTCAAGAGTCCCAAATCCAGCACACATGGGTGATCAGGTGATCAGGCCATGCTTCCACCTAAAGGAGGTGGGCAAATTTCCCAGGATTGATCCTACTGTTTCTGTTGTCTGGACACTCCAAGTACCTGTTCCTTCTTGGTATTCAGTCACTGAGTGGATCCACACAGTGGGGGCTTTCCTGTTCTGCTCTGTGAGGCTTTCCACCAGGGCCAATACCTGCCTGGGAGCACTCTCAGCAACTGTCACCCAAGCAGGCAGGAGTCCCCTGCATGGATGCTCTGCAGGGCAAGCCAAAACCACCTGAAAGATTGTGACGGCTGGTCACCAACCCCAACTCGCTTCCTGGTCAGGGAACCAAATAAAGCAGGAAAGGCCACAAGACAAACCTCTTGAACACCAAACTGGGAAGGAAGGGGTGATTTATTCAGCTGGGAGCAGTGGTGGCATAGTTGCCTAACAGTCGAGCTCACCTAACAAAGAAAGTCCCTGCCCTTTTATATAGGCTTACAGCTCTAGAAATTACATCAGAAAGGGCCTTGGACCTACAACTCTAGAAATTACATGTGAAAGGACCTTGGACCTACAACTCTAGAAATTACATGTGAAAGTGTCTTGATACATAAAGTAGGCATTGGGTACATGACTTAGGTGGGGTTTGATCCTGTTTCAGTAAAAACAATGCCTTTGGAAAGATTCCTCCATATCATATCCATGATCTATAGATGGGATTGTGGTTAGCAGTTGGGTTCTTATCCTTAACTGGGCTGGCGGCGCCAATCAGTCCTTCCTCTGGCTAACTTCTAACTTCTCCTTTTGAGTTGCAATGTAGAAGGCTGAAGGTGGTTAAGGATCTCCTTCCTCAAAACAAGTTAAAGGCAAGATTCTTGCTGAGAGAATTAATGTGTGTATTGAGCATATTAAGCAGTCTAAGAGCCAAGATAGCTTCCTGAAACATGTAAAGGAAAAGGATCAGAAAAAGAAGAAAGCAAAAGAGAAAAGTACCTGCGGTGTCAACCTTCTCCACTCAGAGAAGCACACTTTGTGAGAACCCATGAAAGAAGCTTAAGTTGCTGGAACCTATTCCCTATGAATTCATAGTGTAACCGGGGCAGCATCCCCAGCTCCCAGATGCAAAGAGGTTCTTGGCCTCTCTTACCCTGAAGAATGGGGAAAGGGACCCCAGAGTTATGAGAGAATTAGCAACCTTTTCCATGTCATGATTTAACTCCTGAGATAGCTTATAGTAAAACTCAGTAGACATAGTAATTCCTCCAATGCCAGTACCAAGTCCTTCTATTATTTTGGCCCCTACTATGAAAGGAATAATTGGGGTTTGCATATGGCGTGGCCTTGGCAAGAGAATTCTCTGCACCTGAGAGTTGGTATAAATCGTCATGGAGGGGGCACTAGGAAGGAGAGGAGGCATATTTCCTCAGGAGTATTGTTTAGGGAGTGGTAAGCTGAGTGCCACAAACAAAGAATAAGCCTGGTGCTAGGCAGTTGAGGCCTGTGGGTAAGTCAACCCAGTTTTGGCATAGGGAAGCATTGGAGTTGTTAGTAAAATTCACACAAGGGAAGTTTGAGGTAGATGGAATTTGTAGATTGGTGACCAAGGGACCTATAAGCCCCATATGATTTGAGGGAGAGTTTGTAAGATGTAGGCCAATCCGCAGGGGCAACCGCATAGAGTCTATTTGCAAATAGTAAAGTCAAGAGTGATAGTCCTGTTAATGCCATGATGTAAGTTAGACTCATGCGTAGTTACTTTCCTGGGGATTTCATTGGAAAAGCAAATGTAGATCCTCTAACGGCTTGCAGGTGTACAAAGGGTCGTCTCCTGGAACTTCAGGCTGTGGAGTGG
The DNA here is from genome assembly GCA_004027715.1 of Plecturocebus donacophilus. Lineage (NCBI taxonomy): Eukaryota > Metazoa > Chordata > Mammalia > Primates > Pitheciidae > Plecturocebus > Plecturocebus donacophilus. The sequence continues at coordinate 11,527 of PVKP010046969.1, read as the reverse complement.
AGGATCTATGATTTTCTTCAGGAGGTGTCCAGGGATTCAGCTGAGTGTGATGAGTCCATGAGTCAATTCCTACCACCTTAACTGCCATTGGGGTAGAGGGAATAACTGAAAATGGTCCTTTCCATGATGGGCCTAGAGAGGGAGAGTCTGAGGGGAGAGACTTAACAAGCACTAAGTCTCCAGGGCAGAACAACTCTTTCCCTTTTTCCCTAGGGTGTCCTTCAGGTTAGGTCCTAAGAGCCTGTTGGTACTTAGCCAAGGAGGTTATATCTTTTACTGGATTTGCTGTTTCCTTGTCTAATACGAGATCATTAGTAAGAAAAGGTCATCCATAAAGCATTTCATAGGGACTAAGTCCTATTTTCTGAGAAGAGTTTTGAGCCCTTAAGCATGCTATTAGAAATAGAGAAGGCCATGGAGGTAGGTTTCCTGTGCCAGTTTCTTTAAGTGTCTCTTAAGAATTTCATTCATTTTTTTCCACTTTCCCTGAGGACTGAGGCCTCCAAGCACAGTGGAGATGATATTGTATTTCTAATGCTTTGGAAATTCCTTGGGTCACTGCAGCTTTGAAGGCAAGGCCATTATCACTTTGAAGGCAGTGAGGGAGTCCAAATCTAGGGATTATTTCATTAATCAGGACTTTTATTACCTCTTGGGCTTTTTCTGTTATACAGGGGAAAACCTCAATCCAGTTTGCATAGGTATCTACACATACTAACAGATATTGATATCCTTGAGACTTAGGCATATGGGTGAAGTCCACTTGCCAGTCCTTACCTGGGTAATGACCAGTTCGCTGTTCCCCAGGAGGAACTTTGTGATGTGCCAAAGGATTATTTTTCTGACATATTTCACATCCACTGACTATTTGTTGGACAGCCTTGAAGAGGCCTTTTTCTGTAAACGTAGATTTGGCCATTCAATATGTATTCTCTATACCCATATGGAAGGTTTGATGTAGGGTTTTAAGTACATTCCACTGGCTGGCAGCAGGTAGGAGTACTTTTCCCTCCTCAGTAGCTAGCCATCCTGAAGAAAGAAGATTATGACCCTGGGATATTGCCCGCTCTATCTCTTCTGATGAGTACTGAGGCCTGGTTCCCTGGAGAGGGTTTTCCTCTATTAAAGATCCTTCTGTAAATTCTTGTTTAGCTGCCCTTTTGGCCTCTAGGTCAGCTCAGTGATTGCCCTCTGCTTCCTTTTCATCTCCTTTCTGGTGACCTCAGCAATGTAAGATGCTACGTCTTTGGATTCTTGGACAGCTTATAATAAGTCTAAAATTTCCTTATTATATTTAATGGGAGTTCCTGCTGAGGTTAACTCTCTTTCCTTCCATATGGCAGCATGAGCATGCAGAACCAGGTAAGCATATTTGGAATCTGTGTATATGTTTATTCTCTTTCCTGTTCCCAATTTTACCACTTGAGTGAGGGCTGCTAGTTCTGCCAGTTGGACACTAGTTCTAGGAAGAAGGGAATAACTTTCAAGCACTGTTTGATCACTGACTACTGCATATCCTTCCTTCCAAACTCTATTTTCCATAAATGAACTTCCATCAGTATATAGGTTAAGGTCAGGATTGGCTAGAGGAGTTTCTAAGATATCCCCTTGAGCCACATAGTTCTGGGCTATAACCTGCTGACAGTCATGTTCTCTGTCTGGCCCTTCCTCATGAAGAAAGTAGCTGGATTGAGGGCTGCACATGTGTGCAGCTGAAGTACAGGCCCTTTAAGCATTAAGGCCTGATATTTGAGTAAGCAGTTGTTAGACAGCCATAAGCCTCATTTAGAGGCCAGAATTCCAGCTACATCATGTGAAGTCCATACAATTAGATCTTTCCCTTGACCTATTTTAACAGATTCTGAGACCAATATAGCCACCGTAGCTATGACCCACAAGCAGAGTGGCCAGCCTTTTGCTACTGCATCAATTTCCTTACTTAGGTATGCCACCGGTTGTGGCGTGGTCCCCCGAGTCTGGATGAGAACCCCCAGTGTCACTCCTGACTTTTCTGTAACATATATGGAGAAGTGGTTCCCTATAGGAAGGCTTAGAGCTGGAGCCTGCAGTAGTGCCTGCTTCAGGGTCTGAAAGGCTACTTCTGCTATAGGCTCCCATTGAATTAGATGGGTGTTAACCTTTTGGGTTTCCTTAATCAGAGTGTATAGGGGTTTGGCTATTTCACCATATCTGAGAATCCACAATCGGCAGAAACCAGTTATTCCTAAGATTTCCTGTAAATGTTTTAGGGTTTTTGGATGGGGGAAGGCCAGTATGGTTTGGAGACATTCTCCATCAAGGGCTCGAGTGCCCTTAGACAAGACAAGTCCCAGGCATTTTACCTGCTGTCTACAAAGTTGGGCTTTTGATTTGGAAACTTTATATCCACAGGAGGCTAGAAATTTTAGGAGGTCCTGGGTGGCCTGCTGACACTGGGTTTCTGAGTTAGCAGTTAAAAGTAAGTCATCCATATATTGAAGAACCAGGGTACCTGGACATGAAAAATGACTAAGGTCCTGGGCTAGAGCCTGGCCAAACAGGTGGGAGCTATCTTGAAAGCCCTAGGGTAACACTGTCCAGGTGAGCTGAGAATTCTGGTCTAAAGGGTCTTCAAAGGCAAACAGAAACTGGAAGTCAGGATGTAATGGAACACAGAAAAAGGCATCCTTAAGGTCTGGGACTGTAAACCCAGACCTTAAGGATGTGCCTCTCCTGGTATTTGAGAGAACAAGGTTTATGGATTGGTTTCAGCTGGGTATAAAGGGATCATAGCTTCATTAATAAGCCTCAGATCTTACACTAGCCTCATTTGTCCGTTAGGTTTTTGTACTCCTAAAATTGGAGTATTACAAGGGCTGTTACAGGACCTTACTAGACCCTGAGATTTTAAGTTCCTTACAATATCCTGTAGCCCCTTTTTGGCTTCTGGTCTTAGGGAGTACTGTCTTTGGTAAGGAAAAGAGGTGGGATCCTTTAGCCTTATTTGAATTGGGCAGGCATTCTTTGCCCACCCAAATTGTCCCTCCATTGCCCACACATCAGGGTTAATTCCTTCTTTAAATAATGGGCAGCACAGAGGGATTTCCTCCTTGACAATGTTCATATAGATAATGGTTCCTGCTCTGGCTAACAGGTGCCACCCTAGTAAGGGAGTGGGACTTTCTGGCATGATGAGGAAGGCATGAGAGAAGAGCGTATCTCCCCAGTTACAGCTTAGGGGCTGGGAGAAATACTGGGAGGCTGCTTGTCCTAGGACTCCTCAGACAGTTTCAGACTTGGAGGACAGTTGTCCAGGACAGGAAAACAAAACTAAGATGGCTGTGCCAGTGTCCAGAAGATCAACCTCCTGGCCTTCTATGGTTAGCTTTACCCAGGGCTCAGTGAGGGTTATAGCTTGTGTGGCACTTGCCCCGGGCACCCTCAGTCCTGCTGTTGGGTCATCTGGTTAGCCACCTCAGGCCCTGGGAACCTTCGTCCCCTGGGACAGTGTGGCACTTGGCACAGTGGACAAGGAGGAGGAGATAGTCCATTCCTCTGGGGACAATCTTTCTTAAAGTGTCCCAGTAGGCTGCAGTGGTAGCAAGGTCTGCCAGACTGGTGGCTAACCCAAGCCTTTCCCTCTTTCGAGCCCCTTGGGTCTGCATGCCTGAAGGCTATGACTAGGGCTGTGGCCTTTCTCTTGTCACTCCTGTCCCTTTCAGCCTGTTCCTCCTGGTCTCTATTATAGAACACCAAGGTTGCTAGATTTAGTAATGATTCTAGACTCTGTTCTGGCCCAAGGGCCAGCTTCTGGAGCTTCCTCCTAATGTCATCTGCTGATTACATAATACATTTGTCTTTTAGTATTAGCTGACCCTCAGTGGAGTCTGGTGACAGGGGAGTATGCTTTCTTAAGGCTTCCTATAGCCCCTCAAGGAAAGCCATTGGGTTTTCTTCCTTTCCCCGAGTTACGGTGGATAACATTGCCTAATTCATGGGCTTTTTCCTAGTTTGCCTTAATCCCTCAAGTATGCAGGTTAATAGATGTCTATGGCTCCAGTCCCCATGTCCTGAGTCAGGATCCCAGAGAGGGTTCATGCTAGGGACTGCCTTTCTACCTGCAGGGAATCTATCCTTCTCCTCTGACATCATTTGGTCATGTACTTGACTACAGTACCATGTGTCCCCAAACTCTTGAGCTGCTGCTAGAGGAGGCTCTCCCTCATTGCTGGTTAAGGTCTGACTAAGCAATAACATGATATCTTTCCAATCCAATTCAAAGGACTGACCCATGCCCTGCAGAACATCTACATACTTGTCTGGGTCATCTGAAATTTTTCCTAAGTCCACCTTGATTTGCTTTAAGTCAGAAAGTGAAAAGGGAGTATGTACTTTGGTTGAGTCAAATTCTCCTCCTACTGCCTGTAGGGGACAGAGTTGGGGCATCCTAGTAGCCTGAGGTGCCTTGGCCATTTCAGCCTTCCCTGACTCCTCTTGGGTGATGGGAGCTGAGGAGACCTGGTCAGCATCAATGGAGGGAGGAGCCACAGGGACTTCTAAATGCAGGGGTGGTCCTGAGGAGGGGCCAGTAGGGCATAGGTTACAAGCCTTACATAGCTGAGGATTATCCCTTAGAAAAAAGAAAATTTGCACATAGGGGACCTTAGTCCATTTACCTTCTCTCTTACAGAAAAGGTCTAATTGTAGAAGGGTGTTATAATTTATACTTCCCTCAGGAGGCCAGGTTTCTCCACTCGGCCGAGGGTATGGCAGCCATGCTGTTTGGCAGAAGAAAATGAGCTGCTTCTTCTTTAAAGATTGTGGGTCAAATTGGTCCCAGTTATCCAGGATACACTTTAAGGGTTATTTTGCCTTGGGAAGAGTAGCACCCTTCTGAAATTGAACACAAGGATGCCAACATCCCTGGTTATTCCTTGCAACTGCTAGCCCTGGGACGTCCCCCAGTTACCGCACCTTGCTGTTTCCTTATGCCCTAGATGCGTGATCATCTTCTGGGACCCCCATGTGCCGGGTTTAACCACACTTACCGTCATCATGGGCACACCCTCACTGTCTAATGTCCTCTTTGGCCACTGTAAGGACATGGGGACTGCCAGGATTAGTGGCCTTGTACTGGCACATGGGGTACTTGAAGAACTAAGCCAGTGAGGCTTGGACAATGGGTGCCAATATTCCCTAGCAAGAGTTCAATTAACATAGACCTGACCATAAAACTGCCCTAGGAGGATAAACTTCTTGAGAAGGGCCTCTAAGCACAACAATCTTAAAGAATGGAATGGCTGGCTGCATGGCCGAGGCCAGAACAATGCCCTCGAGACCCGGCCTTCTCCTCCACCCCGCTTTTCATCATAGGCATATGCCCTAGGATTGTGGGGCCTGTAATTAACTACTTGAGCTTCGGACCAGGTCTGACTATGGTATTCTAGATGGAGAGGTTCTGCCGTACAGACAGCCAATCCCAGGCAAGACGAATTGTACATTATCAGATTTTGGCACCACTCAGTTGAATTGGGAAATTGTGGGTGACAAACAACAACAACAACAACAACAATGTCCTATAGCTTCCAGTACCCTCTGATAGACTCTGGCTCCATTAGGACATAACCTAGCATTGTGGACTAAGGGAACTCGTCCTGTGTATTTATCCTGTAGGAGGTCCCGGTAGGCATAAGCCTGAGGGCACCACAGGCAAGAGTCCCTGGACTGCCACCCCAGGAGCCTCAAAGTCCTAGCAAGAAGGGTAATAGCTTCATGTGTAGGAAATATCTTAGAGGGAAGAGCCAGGAAGAACTTCGCCTCATGGAAATCTGGACCCAGGAGGTTGGGGCCTGAAAGGCTGGGCATGGCTCGCATAGGCGGCTGCCACTCCCGTCGCCTGGGCCCAGCTGCCGCAGCTCTTAGATGGCCAGGAGGCACCCGGTTTTTACCTCCTTAACAAGTTTAAAAGAAGGTAAAGGACAGATTAGCAAGTGAAAGGGGTCCAATATCACTCACCGCTCTGAAGTCTGATGTTTCCTGGCTGGCTTGCCAAAAGAGGTAACTGGGGAGTGTCCCCAGCGCCCAGTTCCTAAGAGGTTGTTGGCCTCTCTTGCCCCGAAGAATGGGGAAAGGGGCTCTGGGGGCGTGGTGAGATTTTCGTTCAAATAAATATCATGGACCCAAAAAGTTTTGAGGGGTGATTTATTAGGCAGAGAGAGATTAAGAGAAACAGCTTCCACGCTGTTGTGAGAGGAGAACCTGAAGAGGGTAATCTGTTCAGGTAAGAAACAGCTGGATTTTAACCTTTGAGTTATTCCCGCCCCCATTAATTTCTCATCCAATGAGAGGAGTTCTTTCACACTTCCTCTGGAGTGATTGATCTTTGACTCTGATACTGGATTGGCTACTTGGTCCACAGCCCTGAGTCACAGAGCCCCCTCCTCCCAGAGTTTTTGGTGGGATTTTTGAAACAAAGGAGGCCACCTGGCTTTTGTATCTATCCCACCTGTGGGAAACCCAGACAAAGAACTTTACACTCGAAACCTCTGGAGGTGTGGAGCCAGAAAACTCCTGCCTTTGAAACCATGCCCCTCGCAGACCCAGGAAGACAAGTCCCTCAATAGCGTAATAGCTGTGAAAAAAAAAAAAAAAAAAAAAAAGAGCCCCCTAAATTGAATAGACTTCAGGCCCTACAACATCCAGATCTACTTCAGATGATGTTTTATTTCATTAGCTGGACAGTAAGTCATGGTGGGTATTCTTTAAATAATTCTCTATATTATTTAGTTTACTCCAAACAAAATAGTAAAACATTTTGTCTAAGAGGCATTTGTTTTCTTTATCTGTCCTTGTCCTGATGTTGGTTGCCTACAACTTCACCGATTGCTATAAGCCCTTGAGTTGGCAGAAATTTTGCACAGCTTTGCCCCTTCCATCCCGAGCACCTCACCACAGTGCAGGAGTAAGGTTTCTTTTATTTAAAAAAATCCCAATATTTAATTGCAAAAATCCCTTAGCTTCTTTTCTACTTTATATCCCATTTCAGTCCCCAATGCCAAGTTTGTTCTAAATATCTTCTAAAGGAGTGACTCACAATTCACTTCTATTGGAATCCAAATCTTGCAATACTCACAAATTTGCAAATAGTTGAATTAGGATATCTTAGAATCTCATAACCAGGGAGAGATTACTGTAAACTCAACCATATTCACCACTATTTATTGCATGTCTGCTTCATGCAAACCTTGGCTCTATGTGCTGGGGGAACACAAATGTAGACCTTGTTTCTGCCCCTGAGCCAGAGAAATAAGAAATTGCCTAACTAAGCTATAAGTCAAGCAATTGTGACTGCTGTACAGAAAAGGCAAACAATAGTGTATGGGAGCAAGAGAAGTGGATGATTTATTAGGATGGGTGAAAGCTGCTGAGAAGAGACATATTTAAGTTGGACCTTAAACACAATAAAAGATTTCTTTGGCTGGGCATGGTGGCTCATGCCTGTAATCCCAGCACTTTGAGAGGATGAGGAGAGTGGATCACCTGAGGTCAGGAGTTTGAGACCAGCCTGACCAACATGGTGAAACCCCATCTCTATTAAAAAAAGAAAAAAAGATTTCTTCAGCTGAAAGAAAATTCCATTGATGTTAGAAAGTTTTTTAACAATGAATATGGCAATTTATGACAAATATTCATTTTGAAATGATATGTGCCAGGGCAGACCCCAGCTGCATGACAGATGAATAAATTCACTCAGACACAGAATACAGTGAATGAGCAGTCTAGGGGTGTCCATGGCCACTCACCCGAAGGAGTTAACAGCCACCAGCCCCAACACTCTGGCCTTCCCCATCTTTATTCAGCACACATTAAATGACAAAGGCTTTGAGTCAATACCACTAGAGGGTAAAGATTAAAGGCTAGGTTCTGAAGCTTGAGACAAACACCATTTGCAGGTGATAAATCTGGTCCCCCCCCACCAGAAAGCCATCTGGTTCATGAAACATTAAAGGTTAGTAATGAGTAAACAAGTAAACAAGTTATTCAGATAAACTCCTTTGCATTCCCCTGCTAACTGCCCTATGCTTCAAGCCTCAGGATAAAAGAACTAGCTGCCTTTGGCCCCTTCTTGTATCTGAAGCTGTATAAACTGCCTGGCCTTCCCAGAGGGTTTTGGGTCTATTTCCCATAACTATCCCTAATATTTTTCCTTTAATATTTTTGCCACCACCCTGACTGAAATACCACAGATATGCTTCTTGATTTTCCATGACAGAAAGTGTGTTCACACACATGTGTTTTTGTGTGTTTGCATGTGTACTTCCATTACATTTTAATCTGAACATTGTTCAAATATTTATAATAGTTTAAAGAATTTTACAGCCTGAGCACAATGGCTCACACTTGTAATCCCAGCACTTTGGGAGGCCAAGGCCAGTGTGTCACATGAGGCCAGGAATTCAAGACCAGCCTGGTTAACATGGTGAAACCCCATGTCTACTGAAAATACAAAAATTAGCTTGGTGTGGTGGTGCATGCCTGTGGGCCCAGCTGGGCAGGAGGCTGAGGCAGGAGAATTGCTTAAGCCTGGGAGGTGGAGGTTGCAGTGAGCCAAGATCATGCCACTGCACTCCAGCCTGGGTGACAGAGTGAGACTCTGTCTCAAAAAATAAAAACAAAAATTTACAGTAAACATCCATATATCCATCACCTAGATTCTACATTAACATTTTACTGTACTGGTTTTATCATATATATAAAATAAACATAGTAAAATGCTTGTTTTACTTCCATCAATCCATTTTATTTTATTAATGTACTTGGAGGTAAATTACAGACAGCAGTATCCTTCCCCTCTAAAAATTTCAGCATATATATGTATGTGTGTGTGTGTGTGTGTGTGTGTGTATATACATATATATAAAATTCATTAACTAGAGTTCAATATTCATTTATGTTTTTTCTTTTCTTTTGGATGTAAAATTTATATGCAGCGAAATCACAAGTCTTTTCTTTTTGAGTTGGAGTCTCGCTCTGTCGCCCAGGCTGGCATGCAGTGGCAGAATCTTAGCTCACTGCAACCTCAGCCTCCTGGGTTCAAGTGATTCTCCTGCCTCAGCCTCCTGAGTAGCTGGGATTACAGGCACCCACCACCATGCCCACTAATTTTTTGTATTTTTAGTAGAGATGGGGTTTCACCATGTTGGTCAGGCTGGTCTTGAATTCCTGACCTCGTGATTTGGCCACCTTGGCCTCCCAAAGTGCTGGGATTACAGGCATGAGCCACCATGCCCAGCCCCACAAGTCTCCAGGCATTGCCAACTGTCCACTATATATATGTATATATAAGTATATATTTGCTGTTTTGACAGGCTAGACTCATGTAACCCAAACTCCTGTTGTGAGAGAGAACATTTCTATCACCTCAGAAAGCCACTCAATAGAGGTGTGTTTTTGAAGTATATGCATACATAGATCCCAGACATTGTAGACTAATGGATTAATTACAGGTAAACAGAATTAAGCTGGGAGAAGGTAAAGTTTTGAAGGACAAAGGGATTAGTAGATGGCCAGCATCCCAGGCCCTGAGAGGCTATTAATAACTTGCTGTGGACCGTAAGCAGGTTACCTTGGCTATAGCTGAGTCAAAGGCATCGGATACTAAGTAAAACCTTACTGTGCTCTAATCCTTTTCAATACTACACACACCAGGGTTATCCTGTAGGCCTACATTTGAGGGCAGTGGTTCCCAAATGGGAGTGATTTTGCCCCATAGTGGACAGTTGGCAATGCCTGGAGACATTTTTGGTTGTCACAAGGGGACAGTAGTGCTCCCGGCCTCTTAGTGGGTAGAGGCAGGGAGGCTGCTAAACATCCTCCTTTGCACAGAACACCCCCTCACAGGAAAGAATCAGGCTCCAAATGTCAACAGGTTGCTGTGGTGGCTTATGCTTGTAATCCCAGCACTTTGGGAGACCGAGGTGGGAGGATCACCTTAAGTCCAGGAGTTCAAGACCAGCCTGGGCAACATAGTCAGACCGTATCTCTGTTTTTTTTTTTTTTGTTTGTTTGTTTTTTAATGTCAATAGTACCTGCTGTGAGTTAACGGTAAGGGGTGTTGATGGGGGGAAAAATCAATGGAAGTTACACACTAGCAGCAAAATTTTTTTTTCTTTGAGAAAGACAGTGTGTTTATTTTAGCTTTTAAAATCAAGAAAAAGGAACAATAAGTCATTATTATTGGTTAAAACAAATACAAAAACATGTGCTTCCATTTTGGTTTGCTGTTTGGGGTAGGGGCATGAGAAGAGGCAACAAGTTCCTCATGGCTGGAAATGGAAATAACGCTGTGGTGCTATATAGGCTCCTTAGGGAAGTAGGGCAGGGGTCACAGTAGAAAGATGGAATCCATGATCTTCTTCCACTTGTCTCATCTGGCTTCCAAAATATGTGATTTGAAGAATAGCAGACGGGAGAAAGAGGAAGGGAGGAAGAGAAAGAGAGTTTACAGTTTGCCCTCTGGATCTAGTTTGTAAGAGGCTCCATCCTTAGTAGGGTATCCAGGACAGGGATAACCAGGAGACCAGTACAGTATGAGCTGCTAGACGAATTATGATCAAAGGTCAAATCAGCAAGCAACTTCCCAGCTCTGCTTCATAGCATGTGATATCCACACATCCCTGCCTCAGTGTCAGCCCTGGGAGGATGGCTGACCTGGGAACCTGACCTGTGATTCACTCATGGTGAGGCTAGAAGAGAATCTTTCTCAAAGGTGTTGCAAGTGATGAGTGCTTTGTCATCGCTGAATTTCAGGCCCATTTCTGCACTGGTTCCTCGAGTGTTTTCATCTCTTTCTCTCTGTGACTTACATCTATGTCTGTCTCAGATTTAAAATCCCTAAAAGGTAGGTATCAGATAGGTCCCTGGGTTTTTTGATGTTGATTACAATGATGAAGTGCTTGATGATTATGGCTTTGCTTATGTGACAAAGCATGTTTAAGAATGTCTCAATACCAGTTTGAGAAATAGCTTTATTGGTGATACTGCAATGAATAAACATGTGAATTGTTGCAAAGTGATAGGGTTTTTGACAGAAATTAAGGCCATTGGGGCAGAGATAAATTGATAAAGGTTTATTGGAAGCCAAATATGAGAATTTATCCAGTAAGACACACCAACAAAGTTGGGCATGTTCCAACGTCTGTTACAAGGTGGAATGCTTTTTTAAGACAGTTTAGGAGAAGGAAGGGGGACTCCTCATATCAGAATTATCTTTTCCATTGGAGGGTACAACACAGAGGTTACAATCATTGCCTGTGGATGAAAGCATATAGGCTAAAATGTTTTCTGCACAAGACAATTAGTAAAAACAAATCAGCAGAACTTTGTGATTTAGAAACAAAAGTGTCCTTTTCTTTTTTTTTTTTTTTTAGAAAGAGGAAGAGATTTTAGAAAAAGAGAGAAAAGGAGAAAGAAAGAAAAAAAGAAAGAGGAAGAGATTTTAGAAAAAGAAAAGGAGAAAGAAACAGCAAAAGAAAGAAAAAAGAAAGAG